>JAODUP010000699.1:0-80000 GCA_025642065.1 Paralvinella palmiformis | reverse complement strand
TGATAATGTTGTATCGCAAGGTACTCATTTATTAAATCAATGTGAATTAGCTAATAATTCTACTCGTAAGTAATTTACATTATTTATCTTCTGTGATCTCATAAAAGCATTTGAGGTCATTAAGACATACACGTTACTAAATGTACAAAATTATAAAGATATTAGGGGAATTGCCAATCAATAGTTAGCCAGTTATCTGATAAACAGAAAACAGTATGTTCAAACGGTAAAGTTTAATGTTTAATTCATAAACGGTGGTGTACCACTGGGGTCTATACTAGACACCCTGTTATCTTTGATATAAGTTAATGGCATATCATAATCCACAATTGTTCGTATATTATCATTTGCTAATGGCACTTCTCTAGTCATTAGTGATGCCAAGGTTGCAATAAATTGGGACTGTTTGTCACGATGAATAAGACAGTGACAACAGCTATAACATATTTTGAAATGCAGAACTTCCTTAAAGGAGCCCAATGAAATATACAGAGGTCGGTTTAGAAATATAAATACGCTACTATTCTAGGTGAGGTAGATCGATGCCATAAAGATAGATGAACGTGGAAAGTATTTTTGTAAGTTACTAGGACCCTGATGGGAAGTAATTCAAATGTAAATATTCAACATTTCACCCCCCCCCTCCTCCACGAACTTCTTTAAAGCAAGTTCATTAATTTATTCCCGAGGGAAACAACAATCATTAGGAATAAGTTCATTTCTCATTCTCAAAATAGTACCTGCAGTACAGCCATGGGTATGGATATTATGTTTAATGAGAAGATGCTGCTGCTAATATTTCGACGAGCTTCTAATTCTAAAATTAGGGTCATGGAGATAATCAGCAAGTCCCCAAACTAGCTGTGCGATTTGGATCCGCTGCCCACTTGGCTTTTAAACACATGTGTAAATCAACTTCTCTCGCTGATAAAAACATTATGAACAGGTCAATGGATGAGTCAGCGGTGCCGTTGTTCTTGAAGTATGCCACCAAAATACACCGGCTACTTAAGGATCTTGGCTTTCTAAGGAAGATATGAAGAATTATCGTCCTATATCTAACCTCGTGTTAATCACCAAACTTAATGAAAAGGTAGCAGCAATGCGTATGGAACAATACCCAGAGAACAATTACCCTAATGACAAGTAGCAGCACTGAACAAAACTTGCTATATTGAAAGTGTACCGCGACTTATATGAGGCTCTTGATAAATAGTCCATTAATTCATTAATGATGTTTGATTAATCTAGAGTTTTTGATGTAATCAATAATCCGATATTACCGAATTGCCTAAACGCTTCCTTCGGCATACAAGAAAAGGTCATAATCCCTATAATATCGTATATCGCCGACATTGTTATTCATAAGTACTGGATGAACAGCAATATGCTGAAATTGAAAAGGGATATGTCTGAATTCATTGTTTTTTTCTCCATCCAAGCATTATTAAAAACTAAGAATCTTCACATTAAGGTAAGATTCAATTATATTTAAATTCTTCAATATTGGAGAAATTTGGGGCTGATTTTGGATAATACTCAAAGAATTGAGAAGCATGTGAATTATATATGTAAGCTCTGTTATGACAAAATAAGAAATATAGCAATTATTCGTAAGAACAAAATTATCTGACATGCAAGACTTTAGTCCAAGGCTGTTTAATCTCTAGACTGGACTTAGGCAAAACACTGTTGTATACTATTTCCCTCTCTTTGACAAACCGCTTACGGTGAGTGCAGAGCTGTTCTGCACGTCTCGTGACAAACACTCATAACGGGGAATATATTACACCAGTTTTGTTCCACCTGCACTGGATTCATGTACGTTTCAAATCACTGTTCGATATTCTGTTTCTTACATTCAAAGTATTGAATGGGCCAGCAACACTTCATATAGTTGATCTGAACCAAAGGTATATATACCAGTGAGAATGCTACAATCTGAGTCCTGTTCACTTTTGACTGTTCCACAAAGCCATACAGCATTCTACGACGAGAAACCTTTACAAGCATCAGAAGTGAAAGAAGTTGCCAAATCATAGTAAAATTATTAAACTTATATTATTATTATTATTATTATTATTAATCCAAGCTTTAATGTTTTAAAGGTAGTAAAATTATAACTTCATTCTAGCTAAGATGGTCACATATTAACCGTAATCGGTCTTTTTGTAGATACTACATTTTAGTACATGATTCCTATAACAATTACTTTATTGACACTGATGGACCTCTTGTCATAGGTAAATACCAGCATAATTAGATATGACGTCATTGCTTTTATAACTGTATTTAATATTAGTATCCATTACGTATTTAACTTCAATACAATTTATCTTAATTTATAATTCTCAACATCACGATTACTTTTAATTTATGATTTAACTTTTGATATATTTTATTCGTTCAACACGATTACATGTACTAATACAACTTGGTTCATTATAAATGTACAACAATTGTATTAATTTAATGGATAATTCTAAGAATCATAAAAAATGGAAAGCAAACGCCTTCAGATTAGGGTTAACTTGGCTATCTTGTTTTATTTTTAATCTCTAGTATCTTAGAACGTATCAAAACGTAATAAAATACATTTACTAGAACGATTTTAAATCATGTCCACATTAGTTTATCAATGAAATTGAATTTGCAATTTATGCATCAAATATTTAATAAATTATTGTATTTGTCAGGTAAAAACTTATATTTTGCTTAGCTTTAATACACATCGAGCTAAACACGCAAAATGTTGTGCTTTTTATACTCTACTTACATATAGAAGCAGCAGAACCGAATGAGTGATCAATTTATTAGGTATGGTGTGGTAAATATTAAAGTGATATCTGACCATCATTTGAAGAAACAAAATGGATTTCTGGCAGATCTCAGAGACTGCAAATGACATTTAGTGATAACTTAATTATTCGCAATATGGAAAATCTCTCCACAGCTTAATACCAAATAAAATGTTTACCGTAGTAATAATCGAATAAAGAAATCTTAATTTATTAAATATAACTGCATAATTAAACAGAAGGTGGCATTAGATGATAGAATAAAATATAATAATGTACACATTACATTATACAGGGAAAGATAAAACGGAATATGTGAACACAGATTTCATGAAACAAACGTAATTAAAACCCATTTTGTAAATAATAATCACTTACCATCTGAGTTTATGTTAGTCACACTAAATATATGGGGGGGGGGGGTGTAGTAAGTTAAACCTTAATATGATTTGTATGGATCAAATACTGAAAATATGGCTGGATATACAGGGACAAATATTCCTCACACATTTGTTATATTATTGTTAATTATCTTAAGTATATCTTCTCCAGGTATTGATCGCAGTCCATAAACACATAAATACTAAAGGTCGAGTGAGGAATACTAAACTGAAAGGTTATTATGATATATCACTTACCCTGAACGTTAATAATCGTGTCCTTGGTGTATCTTGATACATTAACATATAGAGTGAGACGACCAATTGTTTATATCTCGTTAGATATAATATATGTGATATAATTCCATATATACCTAAGGGGTGGCGGACCATAGGTCAAGTAATAAAGTCCTCACAAAAACCATTTATAGTAACTTAATGGACAGTTTATAGCTGAAGGTTTAACCTTCGCTCTATTATCAGTAACATAAATATCACAAGCCACCACACAACAAGAAGACATTATCATAAAGAGGTCATTTACCTCTCCATATTTCAGCTGCCAGTTTCACACTATCATCCATCCAAGGCACACGAGTACATAGAACCATAATCCTAAATGATAATAGGATGATTGGTACGGTTAATAGAAACATTATTTCATCATAATAATCGGAGTTTACACGTCACAGGTAGGCACAAATTATGCCTGAGGTAATCAGGATGTACCACGGATGTGCACATATAGGTAAGTATATGTTTATATAATTTAATGCACATACACGAACACACGAATGTGAACATATTTATGCAAAACTGTGGTGACTTATAAGAATTCATATTCAAGTGCTCAGATAATTTATTCACAAAATGTATTATCAAAACTAAACAGTCGAGATGAAATAATAGTAAGATAGAGCTGCGCAGGAATGGAGCTTAGATATAAGAAGTAAACAAATAAGAAAATGAAGATGCTGTTATCCACCGATTGATCTCATTAACTACTAACGTACTAGAAGTAAATATTGCATTACAAACAAGTAAGAGTTTGTTAATATACAAAGTTATAAATATCAATTAGTTGATTGTTATGAAGTTCTATTGCTGCAATTATGGTCCCTTTGCAGGGTAGCATTTTGAAAAATCAATATTATATTACATGATGTAATCTAATGTCAACAACAAACTGAGGAAAATGATCATATTTAATGTTTTATAAAAACACCAAGATAAGATAAATTGTTTTCTCTTCATAAGCACATAAACTTACTCAAAACATGTATAACTGTCTTTTACCTGACTACTAAATAAGGTACTCATCTACTCACGCGCTATTTCACTAATTCATTCACTTATTAACCCCTTATTTCGATCATCTGTCGTCGTCTAAATAAATATGTTTGACAATACTACGTCACGTGTTTGTGGGTAGCAGACCTTTTTTCAGGCCTTACGCTATTTATTAATGCCTATATGGGATATGTTTGAATATGTGTAAAAAAAAGAAACACAATCAATTGAAAAAATAACAAAGTCAATACAATTAACCAGATTTCTTCGTCATTGAATTAAGTAATTATTTATAACTGGTAATCAACAGATCTGACTCACAAATATAATGAGTATTTATTGATGTAACAGAGAATTGTAATTAATATATGTGGTTGTGTATATAATGACAAGATACACAATAAACCCAATTACAAATATAGTTAATAAATCATTACCTCTTGGTGTTTTCCCAAGATCCATGAAAGCTGCCCTTGTAAAACCATTAATAAGAAACCACACTATGGACTGTAATATTCTAAACAATTACAGATCTGTTTCAAATCTTATATTTTTATCTAATGTTATAGAAAGGGTAGTTGCTTTGCATCTAAGCAAATATGTAATCAATAATAACCTTAATGAATCACTACAGTCTGCCTATGAAAGTGGTCACAGTACTGAAACAGCCTTGGTTCGGATGAAATATTATATCATGATGTCAATTGACCAAGGTAAGCCAGTAATACTTATTCTTCTGGACCTGTCTGCTGCATTTGATACAGTTGACCATAATGCACCTTTCTCTAGGTTAAAAGACATGTTTGGTCTGTCAGGTAGAGTTCTTGAATGGTTTATATTCTGTCTGGAACAACGCTTCCAGAGAGTGTCTGTTCATGGTATTTTATCTGACATTCAGTTTTGTTATCTGGTGTACCACAGAGTTCAGTTCTTGGTCTTCTGATTTTCACAATATATACCAGTCCTCTTGGGATCATTGCGCTGTATATATCACTGGATCCTGACAATGAGCTAAATTTCTCCTCTTCCTTGAAGAATTTAGAACATTGTATTGCTGATATTCGGCTATGGATGACTCAAAATCTTCTAAAACTAAATGATAGTAAACCAAATATTTTATATTTGGCATCACCACATTAAATCCTTAAATACACCAGCATTACAGATGGGTGGATCTTTGATTACCCCCAATGGGTAAGTAACAAATCTAGGGGTTATTTTTGACCAATGTATTAACATGCATGAACATATGACATCAGTATGCCGAGCTGCCTACTACCATCTTAAGAATATCCACTGTTTAAAAGCATTCTTGACACAAGAAGCACTTGTAACTGTAGTCCATGCCTTTGTTACATCTCGTATAGACTATTGTAACTCTCTGTTATATGGCATATCTGATTATAACATTAATCGCCTTCAGGGAATTCAGAATAGTGCAGCTCGCATTGTAACAAATACTAGAAAATATGATCATATCACCCCAATTCTTCAAAAAACTACATTGGCTATCTGTTAGAAATGGTATCCATTTCAAGATTTTGTTAATAACTTATAAATCTATTAATGATATGGTGCCAGAATACCTGAGTAAACTGGTTTCCATTAGAAAGTCATATGTTGATTGTGCGTTTAGCGTTGCAGCCCGCACTTTGTGGAATAGGTTGCCGGCAAATATTAAAAGTGCGTCGTCTCTTGAAAATCTTAAATCTCTTCTAAAAACACACCTATTTAAGGTTGTTTTCACAGATAAATAATTATTATCTGTTAAATCATTACCGGGTTTTACAGACATATTATTTGGGTATTATTATATTACATATTATTTGTACAGCTCCTTTGAATGGCTAATGCTAGTAGGGCGCTTTATTAAATATACATTATTATTATTATTATTATTATTATTATTATTATTATTATTATTATTATTATACACATGTTTGTTACTAGATACAACTATAAGTAAGTGTCATATTTATTGAACTGTGTTTGAAACGATAAGTGTTTTGAATCAAACCCTGAAACTCGACTATAATGATTATTTGAATGAAGCGTTTTGTTGTTAATGATACACCCAAAACATTTATTGCAGAATAATTTGTGGAAAATATAGAGCTGAAGTATTGGAAATTAATTTAACGTACATACCGTAACAGTATCTATAAAAGGATAGTTATATTTAATAGGAGTAAAAGGCAGGACCAGTTATAGGTTATATAATTAAATTAAACAGAAACGTGACTGTCTTTATTTAGTTTATCACACTAATTAATGTACTAAATGGGGATACTGTGGATCACATATTCGTAGAAAAGAACAGTAAAAGTGTAGATGCTTAAACAATGCTATCAGTAATAATATTCTACGATCAGACTAATAGAAACAATTAATTCTAGCCAAGTCACATGGTTGTTAATGTGGCAGTTTCATTTTGTAATTAATTAATAATCTTTCTTTATATTTTTGTGATACAGGCCAGACACTATATTAAACCTGTTTCAAAAGATTAACTCAAAGGGTAATTACTATTTAACACATCCTAATAGTTCATTTTCGTAGTTTATATTCCTAAACTAATTTTGCATTATTAATCATGCACTATCGATATGAGGACATTAAACCCTGATACCAAGTAATGCCAGATAGGAAAGATTTCACGTTGCATTCAAACCTTATAATAATGTGAAAGTAATCTTACTATAGAATGAGTCCTTTAGAAAGTAAAAAACAAATTCAAATGTAATGGCTTAAGTAAACGTAATAAGTTTCTGTGTAGCTATAAACCTATTTGTGATAATTTCTACAAATATCACTAATGTAGAACAATATATATCAATTTAAAGCTTAGTTCACAGGCAAAGAAATGTTCAGTCTTCAGTCAATAGGGTAAGCAGTAACTCAGTGCACAAGACAAACGAATTATATTCCATTGATAATCTGTCACTTGAGAAATCGAAAGGTGCTTATGAAAATATATTATTCAGCACTCATTGTGCCGTTGATATTCCAACTAGAGATCAAACTGCTGAAACCACTCCCAGAGTTGTGTATGACAATTTCTAGGTTCACTATGGGTTCTCTTCCAGGTTACACAGCGATCAACGGCGTAACGTCGAGTCTAATATTATTACAAATCTCTGCAAGATAACTGGCGTAGATAGAAGTCAAACTAATGGTTATCACCCAGTGGGAAATGGAATGGTGGAACGCTTCAATCACATTCTGCTGTGAATTATCGGTATCCTCACCGAATAAACAAGACGGGTCTTTTATACGTTCAAGCCATTAACCAACCACAATTCGCACGTTTTCATCCTGGGTATCTAAAATCTCAGACAAAGATCTTGCATTGCTTCCTATAGATTGACACCATTCTACTGCAGGATGTGTCAACTCATCGGTAGGCATTGCCGTCTCTTGATTCACTTCAGCCTTCAAGGTGATAAGGAGAGAAAGGAACCCTTTCTTGTCACCAATAAGTATACAGCTCACGATGGGCAACTCTTCTCTATTATTATACTCTGTTGGTACTAGTGCAACATGCTCTTCAACTGCTGTTATTCTTCGGGTAATGTCTGTATATGTGCGTGCGCATGTGTGTGTGTGTACATGTGTGTGTGTGTGTGGTGTGTGTGTGTGTGTGGGTGTGTGTGTGTCAGTGTTTCGTTGGAGTCGGGTGTTGGTAAATAATCGCCCTGACATGTTTAAAGGGAGACGACATCTTTATATGAAAAAAATTATTCGGAAGAAATGAACTGAATTACTTAACCAAATCGCTTTTATGAAAACCGAATTTTATACGACTGCAAAAATGCTGATCTTGTGTAGAGTCTGGTTTCGAATAACTTGTAAATCCGACTGACAAAAATGGCACGAACCGATAAAAGGATATCCCCGAATGACTAAACTGAAAACGAAGTACTAATACTGTGCAATTAGTTATTACTGGATTAGAGCGAGATATCGCCTCAAACTTGAGTAAATGTTATGATCTTCGCCCACCTAACGACTACTATTCATACACTTACTTTCAACACTCACGCTTATCCATGGCTGATTTAGCTTATCTACAAATAGCCATGTGTATGTGTGTGTGTGTGTGTGTTGTGTGTGTGTGTGTGTGTGTGTGTGTATCTGTCATATATTATGTGATGAACAAATCCGGTTAATAGACCGATACGTACTATAATTCAGGTAGACTTATAAACTAATCATTACATGTTTTCTAGTAGTTAAATGTCTTTGTTTTGTTTGTATCCTATAATATTTATAACACTTGTCCATATTAGCCAAATTTCGTATTCGTGATAAAGTAGCTAAGATTGTTAACTAATTTATTGTCCTTACTCTGGGCTTTACTTTACAATTTATTATCCGCCTATCACCAGAAATATGCACATTACAAAGAAAATATCATCACTCATCTCTATATTTGTTTAATTTAATTTTAATACAATCTTACATACTGACTAAAAGACGAACTAAATACATGATTAACTGACTGATGACGACATGATTAACTGGTGGGCTGATTGAATGCCGGAAAGTGGTTAGTTATGAATCGAAATCAAGATGAAACACGTTGATGATATACCCACGCCGAGAGGTGGTAGTGATCTGTGTTTCAACGCGCTACTAACTACACCACGGAGGAGCCTTGATGACGACTTCGGAAATAAATGCGTAAATTAGATGTGGAGATAATGAGTTTTTGTGAATGCATATCAATGCGTATATTTATGTCGGCATATAGACAGGCAGGTGTGATTGTATAGCACATTGTAGCTAGACTTTTGGTGATTTATATTTAATTATTCACAGGCTAAATGAACTATTTATCACAATTAATCAGTCTTAATTAAAGTATGCTACTACCACTTAAAGATGCTTCAATTTTCTTTTATATTCCGTTGAACTAATTGACTAAAATAAATATCCCACTGACTAACGGATTTATCACTCACTCACTCACTCACTCACTCACTCACTCACTCACTCACTCACTCACTCACTCACCACTCACTCACCACTCACTCACTCACTCACTCACTCACTCACTCACTCACTCACTCACTCACTCACTCACTCACTCACTCACTCACTCACTCACTCACTCACTCACTCACTCACTCACTCACTCACTCACTCACTCACTCACTCACTCACTCGTGCGTTACCTACTGACAGACTTAAGTGCTTACTTATTCAGTCATTTACTCATCCACTTAATGACTCATTTATTCATTAGCTAAATCACTTATTCACTAATTCGTCTAACGACTCTCTAATGAAAATGAAGCGAGAGGGAAGTGGGGGGGGGGAGATGTTTGGCGATCATATTAAATAACTCGCTACATTACTAATAAATAGGTTAGGCATATTCAAGGTTTTATGATTTATTATAAAGTTAAACAATGTTTGTGGATGATTATATAATAATTATAGATGTATAATTGTTTCTAGGTGTAATTATTTCTTGTAAGAACTGGCAATGACAACTGTTCTGAATAAAATGTGAGACAATTTGATGGCCGCTTCCGCCTAAAGTATTGTAAACAATCGGGCGATGACATGTTAGATATTAATATAACCTACATAAGACAATTGCATTTATGAAATGAATATTGATATTTAATAGGAATTAAAAGTAGGAAGTCAACGACACAGATTCATAGTTTACTGGATGTCAATAAATTTAGTATAAAATTAAGATAACCAACCGTCTTTGTTTATTTTATTACCATAAATATAATACAAACAATGGGTGTGAAAAAGGGTTAAAACCATATCAATACCAACAAGTTTATTATTCTTCGAGCCAGTCATAGTAGAACCCCCCACCACTAATTCCTGCCAAGGAGTATGGTATAGGATTGTTCATTGTGCATATTCATTTTGTATTTAATCCTTTTTTTCCTGCACAAAAAAGGAAGATGTAATAGAAGCATTTCAGGATAAGTAAATCCGGAATACTAGTATGTATGGAACCATTTCAGAAGGACATTTATATTTACTGTTTATTTCAATTATATTCAACATAGGATCTATTTCACTCATAAACAATACTTCAATGCAGATGTAAATAGTGACTGTTTCAAAATACACCAACTGCGTCATATTTATGCCTTTATTTAAAAAGGTCAGTTATTTGACTCTTGCAAAATGGAGACTCACAACTCACTTAGAAACGTTACAACATATTCAAGTAGCAATAAGACCATGGTTAATAGCCTGCTTGTCGGGAAGAGAAACATAACCATCTCTCAAATTAAATTAAAAAAACGAGCCTTTGCTAACACCTGCTTAAAGTTGCCACTGTCTATGTAATATATGGAGATGGCATTCTATTTGTAACCTAACATCAGTATTGCATTACTGATTTATCCCATGGGCACACACACACACACATGCACTCGTGCATGGGTGACTGTGTGTGTGTGTGTGTGCGTGCGTATATGCGTGTGTGCTATAAAGATATTTAAGGCGCTGGCACAGGTGTTATACTTTTATTCAAACAACAATTCTAACTTAAAACTGGTTAAGAGATATATTTAATTACCTGTATGATTTAATTATATATATAATTTAATTACCTTTATAATTAGAAAAAAGGAAAGGAAAAACCAAATTCCTAAAATAGTCCAAATCTAAATATAAACAATAGATCATCTAAATATAAACAAGTAACTATTATTGAAACAAAACCAGATAAAATTCAGATCAATACTAATAGCAGCGATACAAAACGACTCAACCCAATAGCAACAACCGGTTTAGACCAATTCAAGTCTTCATAAGGTTGCATAGAATGTCTCTGGTCAATTCTACATTCATGAATAATATTTGCCTTCTTTTGGGAAATCAGGGACTTACCTAACTGGACATTGCAAATACCACTTTTTATTGATTATTTATAACAGGTAATTATATCAATTCGCAAATACGATAAAGATCCTTAATTGAATGTTTATAACTGGTATGGCGATCATTTCAGGGATACCAAATACACTATTAATTGATTTTCTGTAAATATTACATCCATCATATCGTAGATACCACTATATGCACAATCAAGTCTTGTGACGCAATATTACAAAGTAAATATTCATTGACTGTATATAATTTACATAAGCCCGTTTTATATTGACACTATTACAAATTCTAATTGGGCAATTCTCGTACTTTATATCCATGATCCTCTCCTGCACTGTTTATAGAAAGCATGATTTAATAATATGATATGCACGATTGTCAGATAGAGAGGACTCATGGAAAATTAAGCCATGTTAAATTTACACCTACATTTTGACAGCTGTCCTTACATCAAAGGCGGATGTTAAGGATTACTATCAACACATGTACAACAGCTCTGCATATTACGTCCTTGCTTCTAATTGTATATTTATAATATATATATATATATATATATATATATATATATATATATATATATATATATATATGGGGGCTACGTGTGTGTGTCTGTGTGTTCGTAAAAGTACGGGGCGTTGGAGAATAATGACCTTGATCTATTTATATGATAGAGGAGAGTTTATATGATCACAAAACACGGATTCCACTCATACAACATCTTTATATAAAAAATATGATTCAGACGAAGCAAATTGAGATTTACTATTTCTATATCATATTTCTACATCAGATTATTATGAACCATATCGAGTTCCTATGAATAATCAAATATTTTGTATCGTAAAATTGTGTACGACTGTGAATATATGACAGCAAATTTAATAAGATTATTCATAGATCAAACTCGTACGCAAACCTACTTTTAGGTAGTGACAAAATATTCATAAATCAAATTTCTATAAAATAAATCAAACATATTTTCCTCAAGAACATTTATTATTTTAAGTAATGTTTCTGTGAATTACTTGCATGCACGAGAAAATGTTAACTATTCGCCCTTAGTTTTATGAGTCCGATGCGTGCCCTGTCTCAATTAATATTGCTTAATCCAATAGACCCTTAAATAAAACTAGCAAATTATGTAAATTAAAAAACTCATATACCAGTTTTGTTCCAGCTGCATTGGCTTTGTTCCAGCTGCCCTAGCTTCCTATACGTTTCAGATCACTGTACAAGATTTAGTTTCTTACGTTCAAAGTACTGAATGGAACAGCACCACTGTAGCTAAGCGCTCTGATTGAAAAATATATAACAGTGAGAATTCTCCGATCTGAATCCTATTCACCTTTGAGGGTACCAAGAATCCATACAGCAATATACGGAGAGAGATCCCCCTGAGCATCGGCTCCCAGGCTGTGGAACAAGTTGCCAAATCATATCAAACTCGCAGCAAGTAGAAAAATATTTTGTAAGGTTCTTAAAACCCGTTTATTTAAATTGGTGTATTTATAATATTAAGCCAATTTATTACTTATAACAGAATATGTTTTATTTGTGTTTTAAATGTTAAGCGCCTTAGACCATTTTCAGTTGAATAAGGCGCTATATAAAATAATAATAATATTATTATTATTATTATTATTATTATTATTATAAGACCAGGAAGGTTTTTAGTTTATGATTGACTATCTGTTTATTAAACTACATTATACCTAATTCGCGGCTTAGAAGAACATCTAATCTATCATATGTCGCTAAATTGCCATCACACTCTCATTGTATACCTTTACAATTATGTAATCAGATACTGGAATATCCTTGGCTTTTAATATGTCTCTGGAATCCGTCTTATTAATTTAACATTCTATGTTAAAATATTAACATTTATTTAATTATCCTACCTGTGACTTGATGATTTCTTATTTGTCTCGACAACCAACAGTCTTCACAACGTTTATTCCATTGTTATAGTTTGTGGGAAGAAAAAAAAAGCCAGTTACACTTTTAGTGGGATGAAGACAAAACTAATAGTTACACTGGCCCTTCAATATCCCACATTATTAGAATTGTTTTTTAATTATGTGTAAATCGTGTTTCACATCATATATATATATATATATATATATATATATATATATATATATATATATATTTTGTGTGTGTGTGTGTGTGTGTGTGTGTGTGTGTGTAGTTTTAATTAATTCTTACTAACCCATACTAGAATATTTCACCAAGAGGCTTTAAGATATGGGATATAATGCTATTATTCAGATATATCCGACACCAGGCAACTTAATGTACTTGATGTAATATGGCCTGTTATTTATTTGCAAGTCAGATTGAGTTATAGCTCAGAAAAACAGTAGCCCGTGTGAGAGACTGTAAAGATAATATGGTGAGATTGTTTGAAATGACTAGATATGTGTATAAGGATAATGATTCCTTAAACTGTATCTAGCGGCATCTGTATTGGTTAGTTGACATAAATGATAATGTGTATATCGAAAAATATATACCCCACGAATATTTCCATGTAAATATAACGTAGCAAACAATCGTGTTATTCCCTATCATATGCACCACCGCACTCAAAACAATTATAACCACCAAATATCATATTTCAAGTAAAATATTCCCTAAATCCTAAATTCCCGAAACCTTCACGAGCCATTGTTAGTGTGTACTGAGCTCGCTAGGTATTAGTTTGTGACGTCATCTTTGACAAACATCACGTAGTGCCACAGCTTTGTTTGCTAGCCAACTGACCAGTTGACTGACAAAATGTCAGACTCCGACGAAAGTTTTGACCTTCTCGGGGATATCAAGCCCTACTACTTTGACCAATATTCAGTTATTATCTTATTTCGTGACATTATGTTTTGTATTATATCGATT
Source organism: Paralvinella palmiformis (assembly GCA_025642065.1). Classification (NCBI taxonomy): domain Eukaryota; kingdom Metazoa; phylum Annelida; class Polychaeta; order Terebellida; family Alvinellidae; genus Paralvinella; species Paralvinella palmiformis. The sequence goes on along the minus strand of JAODUP010000699.1, from coordinate 65,764 downwards.
GAAAACGAATATAAAGCAATACATAAAAACCATCCGTCGATCATTGCAAAACAAAGCATAACAACATAACACTATCACATGACATACCACTCAAAGTCTCATCGCAATAAAGGTTCTTCCTTCGGTATGACGAGCTGCTGGTTTCAATTTAATAATAATAATAATAATAATAATAATAATAATAATAATAATAATAATAATAATAATTACAAACTTCTATAGCGACAATATCCTCAAAAAGAATCGAGCTCAATGTCGGACCTAGTACAGAGACTGGACAATCTCATAACCAAGGTACAATGGAAAATTCATCAAACATTTTTAGTGCAGTTTGCTTTAGCATCAATATGACATTGGAATTGGTTGGCAATTTAGTTTAATTGATTAATTTAGATTGCATTCATTGTTCCTAGCATGTGTCTATGTTGTGTTTACAAACAGTTTGAAATCACGCCAGATTTACCACAAATACGCATAGGTCAGTTTTGGGGATGGGCCAAAAATAGGGAATTTGTTGAAATTTGTTTGTGATGGTTTAAGCTTAGTTGATAAGTCAAAACAGTGGGCCTGAATGCGAATATTTACCTATTCCTATCATACCTATTCCTATCATTAAATATATAGTAATATTTGTCCATACACGTGATTCCAGTGGACGGGAGTCTCCAATATGTGGCCTATACAGAGATGTGCCGCCCTTGATGGAACATCTACTATTTTAACAGTGTAATAGGTTCTCTAGTCCTGAGCCATAAAAATGTATATATATATATATATATATATATATATATATATATATATATATATATATATATATATATATATGTGTGTGTGTGTGTGTGTGTGTGTGTGTGTGTGTGTGTGTGTGGTGTGTGTGTGTGTGTGTGTTGGTGTGTGTGTTGGTTTGTGTGTGTGTCTGAAATCTAGCGATTATCCCAATAGACTACAGAGAAAGAAAGAGAGAGACTTTGTACGACCTTCGATAACGATGTAAAGTAAGAGATACCACATTACTGTAATACTAACTGATATATCACTTTTCAATTGAGCTAATAACCCCCAAGAGAATACTTATATGGGAACATATCAAGAGTAAATGGTGTCGTTGTAATACATCGAGTCTCTTTTGGGAATAACTTTCTATATATGAGATTATATTACAGACCTCGGATTGTGAACATAGAAACTAATATTATTTGTTTTATTTAATGTCCGCTCTATTGTTTTAGGCTTACGATTAGAACAATTAAAGGTGAATGTCAGGTTTAAAGTACATTTAATGATGCCACATTCATAGAATAAAAGTAATGATAGTAATATAAACGTGACAGACGTATGTACAGGTGGTGCCTAAACCATATGGCGATTTACCTTCAGTAACAGATGTGTTATATGTGAACTGTAAACAAACGATGCTATATTAATGCGACAATTCACTATTAAACGACTACCGTAAGAGTTATAATACTCGGATAATTATGCGATGAAACCAGTTAAGCGAAACAAATATACTTTATCTAGAAAGTACACCGTGCTTTAAATTTAAAAACAAGATATTCAGAATAATGTTCTATTATATTTTGAATCACATTATTGAATTTCTTGGATAACAATCAAATAGTACAGAACATCAGCATGACTTTCGTAATACAATCTACATAATATTATCTTAAATTCACGAAGTAAAACGTCTCATTCTGTATAACGCTAATTATCAATATACCGACATGCCCCGATTGCGTCTAAATGGACAGAAATTCATAAATGTGCTTGTCATCTTGGTCATCCTATTGGTAGTGAAAATGAAATCCAAATCGATTGTAACAGTTCGTTACGTCATATTGTGTGGAGAAGAAATGACGTTATGACAACATGCGGGTCATGTACAGCTGATGTTCGTTCGTCCATGTTCCGTACATTTTTACCAGTTTCACCTGATATGAATAGTATATATGTTACTTGGAGAAAGTCTTTCAGAAAAATATAGAATGTGTCACCTAGAACACATTGCAGAACGTTGAGACATCTCGTCGAAAGCAGTTGTCTCCAATTCGATCTAATGTCTAGATTCCTAAGTAATAATGAGTGTACTCGTTTTTGTTCATTATTATGTAAGTCATCAAGGTCTGCGTTGCAGAAAATGGGATAATGTTATTGTCATACTTTAATAAAATGGAGCTTTGTGAAATTGAAACTACAATGTTGCAAATATGTTTTCATCATAAAGAAATCTATAAAGACGAAAGTGACGTCGTTAAAGAGTTATGTCTTATCAAGGAATAAGTGTTTTTGATTGATTTCGATGTTAGAGAGATCCGGTTATTGGTTGACTTGATTTGTGCTGGGTAAGGTACGTCTAGATGGATGGATGAATGATTGTTCTGTTCGTGTTATCTCTTTTTCTCCCTTTATTTGAATTTCTTGTTTGTTTGTGGTTACGAAATAAATTATATATACATTTTATAAGTGATGTCTGTTTTCCATTTATAAATTGTTCTTTAATAGTTTACAGTCATTAAGACTGTTCCGTATACTATGAAATAAGCCAAGTTACGAACATTACTATAATAATTTTATATTTTTGATCATAAGGAGTGAAAATACATTATCTACATATCGTTAAATGTTTTATTAGAGTTTCATCTTTGTTCTGCAGAACGGAACAGATTTTAAATCGTATTTCTAAAATGATATATATTCCATTTGACATATTTGCAGACTACAGATACTTTGAAAATTATCTGAAATGGGGTATGTGTTTTTTTCTCTTACTTGTATTGGACTTCTTATATCGATGCCTTTAAGTTTTGTAAATAAAAAACTTAGATAAAAAAGCAGAAAATATATAAAGATCAGGCTGATATTTCTTTCATACGATAATTATCGATGTGATTCCAGACGGATATTCATTCTACCATGAAGCTCCTAGTTAGGAAAAAGAAGGGGGTTGGTTTCTACTCCGTAAATGTTCAATTAAGATTTCACGCAAATGATTTGTAAAATATCTTCTAACTTTTATTTCTGTTGAGAAACGTTTTATGGTAAATAGTCAGGTAAGATCTATAAATTAAAATCGAATAAGAAAAATGAAAACAATTGGTTGACATTCTCAGATAATCCAATTTCAGACAACACGTGCGAGGATACTTACACTGACATAATTACAGTTTAGATCTGGTCATCATCACCTGTGAATATACATTTTTTATTGTGAGGAAGGGTCTGAGTTTTCCTTGCTGTTTGATAATTATCTCATTAACATTAATGTATCTTTACAGAATCAATGTACTTCCTACTAAAACGGACTACTTTAATTTAGCATTTGCCAACTGACATTAAACGTATAGATTGCGAATTGTTGGCCACTTTGTTATGACTGAAATATCATATTAGCACATCAAAGTAAGCAGAACAACCAAACACTAACAGCACACACGACAAATTCCACCAATTGATGATGTTCCATATCCACTTGTCTGTGTTCTCATAATACATGAAATTTATATTTTGTCAGAGAAACTTTCTTCTTTTGATCTCCAGTTTAACACGCTAATGAGCTATATTAATTCTACGGGTAACGCTGTCTTAATGGTGTGTTTGTTTGCCACATAATAACCCATCTGGAATTTTTATCAATCAATCAATATAGAAGTCACGTTTTGCTCTGGTTATGTTACCCGTAGATGTTTCCCTTCTGGTTATCATTCCCATTATAGAGGCACGATATGTCGTTTGCTGCTTCCTAACTCCGTCATAATTTAGCAATAATAGTAATATTTATCGGTGTCCTGTTTTCAGGTAACACAAGGTGTGGGTGTTAGTCAGATATCCGACCAGTATTAAGCTATTTATGTGGAACAACACACTTCTGATGATTTAGTACGAGGTACACAAAGTCATTAATCAATAATGTACCGGCTCAGGCAAGACTATTTGTGAGAATAAGAAACATGTATTATTTATTTAGTTTAATAATCAACCAATAATGAATCTATAAATATATGCTTAAAGTAATGTATTAACCTTGAAGAATGGTTAGTACCCCTTTACCTTACAATAAGGTAAACTAATAACAACAATTTTAATAAATATTACCCTAAATGAACTTAGTATCTTTGTTCCAACTGTTGTAAACCGGTATTTACTGTTTCTAGCTATGACCTGTTGACTATCATATAATTATTTATTCGACGACTAAATACTTTACGGATGTAGACATCTTTCGAACTGATTATCATAGAGATGCTAATGAGGCAGCTGCAGTTAAACTACGCGTGAGTGTTCGCGAATGAAACACTTCTAGCACTGAGCTCATTCCGCAGAGAAAAACAAACTTCTTGGGTTTATTGACTGCGACTATTTGGGTATATTAACCGCGGAAAAATCCCATGACATACTTTGTTCGTAGCGTGTTTAGCCTCATACTGACATTTGATGAACACTTACCGGTAAAACATTATTCTATCGGATGTTGTTAATTGTCAACGATGACACCGATGAAACACTCCTGTGTGAGGTACGGGTTCTTGCTAATAATCTATAATTTGTTTATAATATATATGATTGCCTCTTAAACACACACACTTAATTATACACGTACACCCCCTCGTCACACACACACTGACACACACTGGCACACACACACACACACACACACACACACACACACACACACACACACACACACACACACACACACACACACACACACACACACACATACAAAGAGAGAGAGATATATATAGGCAAACTGATCCACACGTATATCGATTAATACGATTTCATACAGGTACATCTTCAGAATCTAATCAGAGTTTTTTTATAGGAAACCGTAATCTATGTTAATCTTGCTGCAGCTGCTGAGTTATTACATTGAAGGAGACGTTTTTTTCTACTTTATTATAGAACTAGAAAGATTATAAAAAGCTTTAATTGTGGCAAAACATTAATATTAGGAAATATACATTAAATAACAAGTCACAATGTAAAGTCCATTAGTCTCAGAACAAAGTCACCGTATTACGTGTATATGAACATCATTGATGATTACAAAACAGCAAAATCTGATATACACGATTAACGTCTTAACTAATGGACTATACATTGTGACTTGTTATTTAATGTATATTTCCTAATATTAATGTTTTGCCAATAACGGGAGTTGAATGATAGGCATTGAAAGTCATATTGAGGTGCCTTTAAGGAAATTTAGCTATAATCAAATGTATCTATATGTGTGTGCCTATTTTTGCGTGCTGCCGTACTTAAGTGTTTACGTGCGTGAGTGTGTATGCGTGTGTTTGTGTATATCTGTTCGCATTTCTATATGTATAAATAAGTACACACACATGTATGTGTGTGTAGGCGTGTGTGTATATATGTATATATGTGGATATGTGTATATGATTAAAATTGATCGATTATTCACATACGTTCGAAAGAGAGAGAGAGAGAGGGGGGGAGAGAGACTATGAAGACTGATAACTCGATGTACCACTATCTGATTTATTGCCTTTACATAGATCCTAATAACACCTGGGGGAATACTAATCTGGAGATATATCTATAATAAATGATGGGAAAGTAATACATGGAGTCTCCTTTGGGAAAATATCTTTCCCTAAGATTGTGTTGGCGACCTCGAATTGTGGAAATTAGTTCTAATTTTATAGGGTTGGATTGACCTCAGGGCATCACCTAATATAGTACTCTTTCGTGATTTGGAGGAAATGACGCGCATTCTATTAATTTAGGTTTAACATTAAGCCAGTTTGTTAGAACAATACATGTTGAATGTCGGGCTTTAAGCATGAATCGATTTGTTTCTTTCATAACCATTTTGCTCTTTTTTCGGATATGAGTGTTTTCATCTTCGGGATTTTCCATGGAAATCCTGCTAAAATCACTCTCTCCATAATCTTAGAAATGATGGACAACAGGGAGATGGAGCGGTGTCCTTTACCTACTGGCTTGACAATTTGGATGCATCGCCATCTTCCACTGTTCTAGTAGTTTTCCTTCTTCCCAGGATTAGCTGAATAAATTGGGGGGACTCTTCTTAAAGTAACGTGCGGCTTTTTGTATAGAAAGTGTATTGAAAACCATCCTCTCTAGGGGCTGTCATTCTGTGTCTCCAGTTCGTGGAATCTAAAAAGCTCGTTTATGCTTGGATGTTTGATAGTGGTAGTTGTTATTCGAGGGCTATGGTGATGTTCTTGTGTAGAGTAGTATGACCTGTCATGGTCTTTAAATGCTGAATCAGCCTATTAGTTTAATATTTAAGATTGAGAGTTTCATGTATTGAAGTAGGCCCTTTTTTGTTTTAATATCAAGCTAGATTTGCGATTACTTCATTTCTGATAGTTTGTTGCACTGATCTTTCTTCAGGCAGATGAGTTACCTTTTGGTGAGCTGTCCGACTTGCTTACTACGTTTTCTGGCTTCTGATCGAGGAGATTGGGTAATCCATCTCCGGATAAGGACAGTTTCTTAATTTCTTAGCAAATATATCTTAATTTGCTTTCTCTGTGATCCATTTTAGTGGTGTTTGAATTCCTGGTACATTCTGGAATGACATAAAGTTTTCAATGTTGTTTGATATGTACTTCGAGTGAAGGGTTTTATGTGTGGTTTTATGTGAATATATGTGGAGACACAATGTCTAAATCCAGGGTTGAGTCGTAATCCATGGCTGGAACTTCTGGATTGTTTGGCATGACGTTATCTGATATATTTACCTGCTCTAATAGATGACAGCCTCGTATGGTACTGGAAGATTCCCAGATGTCCGAATTGACATTGAGGTATCCTGCTAGAAGAAAGTTGTTGGTTAGGCATAATTACTGGGTGTACCTCAGACATGTGTTGCGGGGAAATGTATTTGTTCATCACGACGTGAACGATTATACTTTTATGGCCAGAGGTTCCCAATTGTTCTTTGCATTGTATTTGGGATGAAGACATGGGCTACATCAGCTCTGACTTCTGTGATAAGTCCTCTGTGAACTGTGAGCAAGTTTATAATTGTTGGTTTGTGGTTCACAATGCACCCTGGAGGATTTGGTGGGGGGACATTCTTGGTATGTGTCTCCTAAAGCATGATTGTTTTGGATGGTGGCTAACAGGATTTTTATGTTTGATTATAACCTCTAATGTTTCGGGAGATGAATGTGATGTTTGTAGAAGACATGCTAATTCCGCTCTCTATTGTGGTGCCTTCCTTCCATTGATTTTATTATATGTACTTGTGGGTTGGTGTTACTTTGAGGTTCTAATACCATCTACTCGTGAATGGTATACACAATGTCGATCACTGACGGGCATCCTATGTACGCTATGTTGTGTCTTCCTTACCAATTGATATATTTTGGCTACCCGGACATTTTACAGCAAAGATTATGAGCGGGAATATCCTTTGGGCCTTTCTTCCCTCGGGTGGGATTTGCCCAATTTTATGGTATGATTTATGGTGGGATTTATGGTGTGAAGCATTGTGCTAGTTCTGGTACAGAAAGAGAAAAAGTCAGTAATAAATCTTTATTTCTGGATCACATCTGTCTTTATATCGTAATATTTTAGCTATTATTTTAGAGCCAACTAGAGAAGTTATTTGTTTTGTATCAGCTTATATGTGTTAAATGTTAGCGTGATTTGACTATAAGTAATAACTCTCATGCCTATGAAACAATACCAATTTTAAATTAATAATCAAAATTACATTTCTAGTAAATAATGCTAGTCAATATATATATATATATATATATATATATATATATATATATATATATATATATATATATATATATATATATATATATATATATATGGTGTTTTTTTATATGAAAGTTTCTTTAAATTGTTACCAAAGCCATTTGAGATAAAACCCACTTAATGCAGAAGTAGCCATTGTATAAAACCTGGCACTAGAGTTATGCGAGTTACACATGAACGTGGTTATATTGATCCACTCATCTTTTTAATTTTAATTTCCTAGTTAATACAAGTAAATGTGTTATGATTTGCTATTGGTAACTTGTAAATATTCAACGTTATTAAAATCAATTATAATTAAATTTTGCTCTGTTTATCGTCCATTTGATGAATTTCATATCAACATATTAATTTCTATATTACATTCTCTGATGGATTCTGATGTTCACAGCAATTCGAGAAAATTTATTTGACTGAATCCAAAGTAGAACCTCCTTAAATACGCAACAAGGGTCTGACTAATTACAATCTGACTGACTGATTGATGCACTCACTGAATGACTCACTCGTCGACTGGCTTGTTTATTCACTAATTCCATGAGTTATGAACTCTTAATTTCAATTTTTTTGTTTTCTTCAAAACATACACTTTTGACAATAATATTTTGTGCATAGCAGAGCCTTTTCAGAACATACGCTACTTATTAATACTTATCTAGAAAATGTCTGTCAAAATAAAGACTATGAGAGAAATAGAGAGAGAGATAGAGCGAGGGAGAGAGACCCAGAGAGAGATAAAGGACCCAGAGAAAGAGAGAGAGGGAGAGACCCCCATAATATATATATATATATATATATATATATATATATATATATATATATATAGAGAGAGAGAGAGAGAGAGAGAGAGAGAGAGAGAGAGAGAGAGAGAGAGAGACAGAGAGATAGGGAGAGATCCCCGAGAGTGAGACAGAGAGAGAGAGAGAGAGGAATCTTTGTACGTTTTTTATACGAAGACACAAAACACGAGATACCACTCTCTGTTTTATTTCCTTTACATAGACACTGATAACCTCTGACAGAATATAAATCTAGGGATATCTGTAGAGTAAATGGTGGTTAATTAATACATCGAAATTATTATGGAAAGACTTTCTTTGTCTACGATTATATTGCTGACCTCGAATTGTGGAAATAAGATATAATGTTAATGGTTTAGATTAACTGTAGGTCATTATCTTATATAACAAGTTATCGTGATATGGAGGAAATGAGGTGTATTATAATAATTTAGTCTTAATATTAAACGCGTTATCTATTAATATACACGTGAAAGAGACGTTAGAACAACCGTAGAGCAAACTTTATGACGTTTCACATGAAGTACTAACTGTGTAATGGAATATATATACACAAATGACTCTGTAGTACTGGGATATTTCAACGTTAACCTACCTTAAGACTTGTTATACTCAGAGCCAAAAATTAACGTATCAATAAGAAACTTATTACTCCTGACTAATGTAAACAATTACAGATACCTAAACTTATTTAATAAATGATTTTCTATATTATATTCTTCATAATTAATTTTTCTTAGATGTTAATCAAACGACACAATATCTTAGAATAACATAAGCAATACATGTGGTTTTTTCCCATTAATAAAATATTATTTTATCTTTTGCTATTTTACAAATCCATAAAAACAACTTGCTATGAACATAACTTTATTAGTCATCACCGTTGGGTCACTTTTATGGTAATTATGCGATATCTATCTTGTACCTTCGATTGTTACAAATTCATCTATTTATTACGGGACAGTGATGCGACTAAAACGTTATTTTAAGGTACTGTACGTTGCTCCCCTTTTTCACATATCCACATATAAATAATGTTTGGGCATTTTGAAGATTACATAAAATGAGGAAAATATTTGATATGTATTGGGAAACAATTAACCATTTAAAGTGGTATTATAACCACGTTGTACTAGAATGAAAGTGGAAAATATCAAGCAACGAATAAGAATAACTAAAATGGCAGTTAGCATCATTTGGTAATGAGTTTTAATTGTAATATTAATACTAATTTTAAATTCTTAATCAAAATTATACCCCTGAGGGTTTGTATAATGTGCCAAATCCGTTCAGTCACATAGAAATATGTGTTATACAATTATGTAACTTTTTTGTCAGTTATTCAAGTGTATCTATTAAATATTTGCCCCAAGAGGATAATTATATGTTTAATTTAAATATTACACGTGTTCGTGATAATCACAATTTTATGGATCTGATTTGTTTTCCAAAATGTTAAACAATTATGCAATATTCTGTTTGTTAACTAATAGTTTAAATCTACGTAACAGGCGATTCATAGAATGTCCCTTCCAGATGGAGCGAGACGATTAATATGGCAATTTCAGTGTAATGGCACAGAGAATCTCGAACCGTGAATTCAAACTCTCGACTTTTCTTCAGGGGACTGAATCCAGAATGGCGACTTTTCTTGCTGAGACATGTGTAATGTCTCAGCTGTCCCGGTCTGGGTATATGCTGTATTTGCTACCTTAATATATAAACCTTATAACATATCTATGAATATTAGTCGCCTGATTGTCCTTGATCCAGATTACATTAAATAATGCACTTTGCTCTGTAAGGATCATCGATGAATAAGATCTCATCGACTAGTACTGATGCATCAAGACAAAAGGGATTAATTTTATGGAACGATTTAATTGTTTGACTTACTGATGAATGTCTATTTCACTAGCTGACTGACTCACAAACTGTTACAGGATTACTGACTAAGTGTCTGGTCGTCTAACTGACTGATTGATCTAGACACTAAATACTTACATACTCACGCAACCACTCACACACGCTTCCATTCAAACACATACTCGTTCATCCTTTCACTCTCTTACTCATTCTCCCACTCAATCACTTACCTGTCCTAGAACAGTGAATGGTCTACATTGTGCCGATATATTGTTAAGCAACACTCAATCATCCATCAATCACTTACCTGATTACTCTACACTTGTTTGTGGGGAATTTCTAACTTCACCCATTTTACAGGACGTTCAACTAGAAAAGCATTCACTATCAGACAATATCAGCAAATCAACAATAGGAGATGGTAATATAATGACGAACCCATTTGATAGTAGTGTCATTCTTATACAAATAAACGATATTCTATCTAATTAATTCGTCTCAGAATTGGAGGATGTTTTTTATCTATTGTATGTCATTGTAATCTCTCTGTATTAATATCGTTTTCACTAGTAATCTAATACAATTGACGTTTACTTTAATATTTACTTCAACATCTAAAGAAACCAGGTAATAAATCACATCGGGAGTATGATTACTATGTAAATTGAATGACCTTTTATCACCCGGGCACGTGTTGCAACAATCGTACATGAGGAAAATAAAATCGCTTCCTATATATATATATATATATATATATATTTATATATATATATATATATTAGTGTGTGTATGTTTGTGTGTGTTTGTGTGTGTGTTTGTGTGTAGGTGTGTGCGTATTGAATTACGTATATAATATAGAGTAACTTATGATAATTCAAATACATAGCCATGTCAGAAATGGAGAATATTTGTATTACTAAGGAATATATCAAATATATCAGAGTTATGATAAATAGATTTCTATTTTTCCGGCATTTCTTTATAATTTAGAAACAAAATAATGGGGGACATGTCGAAAACAACGAACCTGATATAATTGGGGCTAAGAAATTAGTTTTCTTCAGAATAATATTTATTTCAACTTTTGGAATTAACTTCTTTTATTTTGTGGCACCCGTATGCTAGCCATTATTTAGCAAACTTCTTTTATTTAGTTTGATATTTGTCAAGCCATGATCTCTTTGCAATTATATTTCAAACATTTCACATTCATAAAACATAGAACGATTAAAAAGACTCTAGTGTGACATTTAACAAGCGGATGAGTCTGTTGACAAACAGCATCTACACTATCTTCTAATATATCCTGGTAAATTCACATATTAAAATACTGGTAAGTAAGCATTAAATAAACGGGTTATCATTTGTAACAAAATAAATCACAGCGATTTGGCCATTCTCCGTCAGTTGCATCCAAAACAAACTGTCACATTATATTATACCCCCGTTAAAGGTATTCTCTTGAATACAATCATTATAAGTTTATAGGATAAATGAATAGTTGCAATACATTTGACATGGCATTTAAGATTTATTTATAGATTCTGTACTTTTAATTGTATACCTAACGCTAGGTTATGCATTTTTAATTTCAAATTAAAATATATCAAATGCAATTGTTTTAATTTTTTTATTTCACAAATACACTTACTTACGAACGTATGTTACAGAACAATGCAATTGTAAATTTCGTATACGACCATCTAACGTTAGTCTCGTACAAATGTCACCATAACTAGTTTAATAGTGGTCCAACATCTGACTCGCACACACACACAAACACACACGCGCACACACACACACTCACACACAGACGCACTCACATACACAGACGCACTCAGACACACACATTCTGGTAGATGAAAACAGGATACCAATAAATGTTCCAATTATAGGTACATCATAATAGAGATAGGAAGCCTAAACAACGTATTGTGTCTCGTGCCTCCATAATGGGGATTTATAAAGACAAAGTAATAACCTGAGGGCAACGTAACCATGGCAAACATGTGACTATTTTATAAATTAATTTATAAAAGCTAGCATAGAAGCTTATTTATCTTATTTCAGATGTCAAAGAAAACATATAGAAGATAAAAAAATGCTTGTAGCGGGAAAATATCAACTTGGCATGTTAAGCTGGAAATGAAAAGAACAAACTTTCGCTTATCAAATAACTTAATGTATTTTATTAATATCACGAGAACCTGGATAATTCCATAAATCTAGGCAAGCCTTAATATATATGTATTACACTCACTGAAATTCGCGAAATATGTCATAATATGCTAAAAATATATAATATTAATCAAATCAATAGCAAAAAAGACATCTTAGACTTGTTGTCAATGATGAAACCTTCCGTATACAAATTTCTATTTTTGACTGAACTTAAATTCCCCGTTGATTACTGTCCTTGATGTTTGTCCTGTTTCTTGTTAAAACAGATATGAGCAATATTTAAGTGATTGTTTGTTTAGTTTTATGTAGATCATAAATGATATTTTGACAGACGAATTTATCCAAGATTCTTTATACATCGATATAACATCAAGTAAGCTGGGTCATTCAGGTTTCTGATTCCATCGTATTCTTGTCTGAAGGACATAGTCATAACATTACGATTATATATATTAGGTTGATGGTTCTGTTGAGATCTAAACACATAATGTGTAGAGCGAAAGTGACAAATATCCGGCAATCAATAGTTATCACTAGAATGTGATATTTCAGTGATAGGGTAATGTGTTATCAATCTTATAACCATTCTTGCCAGTTATGGAAGTGTATATCAGTAATAACTGTCATGAGATGATATTTCGCCATGCAATTTAAATATTACAGTTCTTGGTGATTTTCAGACTTTTATTATTGTGAAAATGTTTCTCAAAAATGTTAAACAAGTACCCAATATTTAGTTTTGAACTATTGGGTTAAATTCAGATAACAGGCGGTTCCCTGAGGAGTTCTAGGCAAAACGGCACGATTAATAAATATATCAATTTTAATATAATATTTTATGGGAAATTATATTACAGTTTTAGGTAGAATTCATTGATATATGTCTTGTTCCCATACGATCTCGCTAATCTCCAAAAATATGAAGTATTTTCTACTCGATTAACCAACATATAGCTAAATTGTATAAGTTATGAAATATTTATAATGAATTTCATTCCAGAAAGGGCCTGTAGATAAAAATAAACTGCTTTATTTTGGAATTATAATACCTAGACCGCTATTAAGTATTCTTAAATGTTAAACCCGGTTTTATTTATACACATTACACTTCTAAAAGGATATATTAAAGTTTACTACTTCTTTAATATGGTTATTTCATTATGAGTTTCAAATCCTGCTTACTATATTATACAACAGAACAACATAACTGTTCGTTGAACAAGTGACGAAATTAAATTGTGTACACTACCTACATAAGGAAGCAGCAAAGTGACTAACCTAAAATCAAAGTACCAATACTCCACAATGGTTTATTACTGGACTAGAACGAAATATCGCCTCAATGCTGAGTTTGTGTTCATCACTTAATGAACACTCATCTACGCTCAATTTAGTGTTCCTGAATATATGCGGTTAGCTGTAGTGAGATCTAAATTAAAATGCCTATTCGCGTAATGTATTTGACCTATAATTGGAAGGCCGAATTTCAGCAATATCCCCGAAACTGCTATTAATGGCTATATATTCAACAATTCTTCCCAGGAGTGTAACCCATTTATTTAAATATATGACAACAAATTCTGCCCGCAGTTTAATACCCAAGAAGAGCCCTGCCGGAAGAACAAATGCCTTCAGTAGAATCAATTCATCAACCTGTATTGCACGAATATTATTAGAATGTCGTTTAACGCGACCACATAAAATGACAACAAAACACAGTCAACATAATACATACCAAAGCTTATCCAGTAAAACCTGTTATAATAGTGACATAATTGTCTTATATTGATGTAGTATGGAATCTGGACCTAAACAGGTCCAATAAACAATTTCAGTAAAATGAAGCTAATGTATACACTAGTGGTTGGGAGGTCAAACCAACATCCGGATTTGATCAAGTTACGTTTGTTTTTCTTCCAACTTTGCAGGTCAATATCTTCAGAACGTAGATTTTTAACAATGTCCATACTCTACAGTTTCAATCTCCGTCTTCTATAATAACAATAAAATGGATGGCAAACATACACATATAATCTGTTATCAGAATTTAACCACAGAAATCTGAAGAAAACAATGTTTTGTCTATTATATACACCTCCATGATTGCTTGCGTGTTCGTATTAAATAGCTACGTATATCGCAGGAGAATGTTTTTTTTTGATGTTATCTTTGACATTTTGCTGGACATTGTTTGTCAAACGTCAGTAGCATGGGATGAGAACATAGATGGCGTCTGGCAGAGCCCAACGAAAGACAACCTACAAAGAGAAACGGTTAAAGGGAGCTTGCGTATTGCATTACATATAAGACAACCTATTATAAATGTGCTTTCACCCAATCACGTACTTGATTATTCTAAGCTTGTTTGTGAATATCTAGTTCCTCTATTTTCCAGGAGGTTCAACTAGGAAAACAGTAACTGACCAGACAATATTAGCAATTCAACAGTAGAAGATGGTAACACAATGACGAACCCAATTGATAGTACTGCCATTCTTATACAAAGAAACGATGTTATATATAATTAATTCGCCTAAGAATAGGAGATAAGTTTATGTATCTATCGCGTGTTACTGTAATCTATTTGTATTAATATTGTTTCGACTAGAACAAAATATCGACTCAGACAGATATCTTAATATATTAACATTGAAACTTGCTTTAACGCTTACGTCAAAAACTTTATATATATATATATATATATATATATATAAAACAATGATTATGTTATAAAGTTAGGCTTTTTTTAGAGTTGGAAATTAAATAAAGGGTCACTTTAACACAACACAATATAAAAGCGGACAAAGAAACTAACATCCCCCAGATTATTGTTAGTTGCAATATTTGTAATTAGCTTAATTTACTTTGAGATACCTTTGTGCCAGTCTTTATCTATCAGTTTTGCACACATCGTTTTCAGTAGTCTCAAGTTAATAAAGGCTTGTTTTGATCGAAATATAGGTTGATATATATATATATATATATATATATATATATATATATATATATATATAATATTACTGCATAGAAGCCTGCTATTCAAAACAAACTTGTCACATTATATTATACTACAAATAGAGGCGTCTTCTTGAATACTATCAATAGTTGCTTCAAATCTATAGACATTACTTTCGAGGTTTATTTGTAGATCCGTTATTTGTTAAATATATATCTATCACCAGATTATGCATTTTTAATTTCAAATTAAAAAATATCAAATACGAATTTAGTTCGTTTTTTATTTCAAATATACTTACTGACAACGTATGTTAGAGATGAATTTGTCGCGTACGAAAAGCGTACGAAAAGCGAATTAGCTGGGACCCACAGGCTGATGAGTAGACCAGACACATGCTTAGGTATACGCACACATTTATCAATATGTGGAGGTATGGAAGATTTTATTTTTAGATTAATGTATGTATAGTTGTATTTAGATTTATGGAGGTAGGTTTCGAAGGATGTTTAGATATGCTGATGCTCTGTGCCTGTTGCCTCTTACTATGTACCCTAAAACACACACACACACACACACACACACACACACACACACGCACGCACATTCTGATAAATGAAAATAGGACACCAATAAATGTTCATTTATTGGTACATCATAATAGAGATAGGAAGCATCAAACAACGTGTTGTGCCTCCATAATGGGGATTTATAAAGACAGAAGAATAACCTGAGGGCAACGTAACCATGGCAAATACGTGACTATTTTATAAATTAGTTTATAAAAACTAGCATAGAAGCCTATTTATCTTATTCCAGATGGGTTATCATTTCAAAAACAGTCGCATCGTAACCATGGCATACACTTAATTAATTCTAAGATCATGAGAAAATTGCGAAAAGAACACATAAATCTAGGATGTTTATATATATATATATATATATATATATATATATATATATATATATATATATATATATATATATATATATATATAATATATATCATTTATTATTCTAATTCGTCAAACATGTGATATAATGTTAATAATATAAAATTTTATTCAAATTGATATTAACTAAGACATATTTTGGTGAAAGATTAAAAGTTCGATAAAAAAATATATATTCTGGTTGATTATTATTTTTGTTCATTATGATAAATGTTTATCTCCATGAATACCCTACAACTTGTTATTACAGATATGATTAATAAACGTTTCCGACTAGTAGAAATCTTTTAAAAGAAGTAATCAGATAACCACATTAAAAATAAATATTAGATTTATCTGAATTATGACAGAAATTAATATTGAATAAATGATTTTAAATATGTCATTTATCTCTTACGGAAATAAAGAGTTCAGTGGTTATTCCAGCAATTATCCTACATATAAATTTAGAGAACAATTTAATACAGGCCTATTATTCTTTAAAACATTTAGAGTAAGTCGGATTCTGCGCATTATTGGAAAATACCTACATATATTTGATTGTTGGCATATGATAAACTGCACAGAATTCACTCGATGTTATTTACATGAAACATTTGCCCTTAGATTATATAGCAACGCTAAATGTATCCAACATGACTATACTGAACCCGAATACTGTAGTTGGGTGGGTGGTTTGGTGCGTGAGTGAGTCAGTTAATTAGTTAGTTAGTTAGTTAGTATTTTGTCTTGTAGATGATTGATTGAGTACGCCAAATAGTCATTTAATCGGTAAATTCGTTCATCAGTCACTCAGTTAGTCTGTCATTCACTCAGTCTGTGAGTTAGGTAGTCATTTAACCAACCAATCAGAAAGTCATGTATTTGTATCATAAATAATAAAACGATTTGAATGAACTTGTTGCTTAATTCACTTTCTTGACGTTGAAGTACATTTCTTTAGTAGAATAATAGACAACAATTTCGAATTATTGTGGGGAAATATCATACACTCTTCGAATGTCTATTGACCTTGTATATACATATAGTTTCCTTATAGTATATATTTGCCAAGGATATCAGTTACACTCAACATTCGTGTATTTTCAAACAAACTAGTTGTACTTGTTTTATCGGCCTAATGAACTATGCTATATATTTATCATTTCCTCAATCTGATCTCTTGCGTAATATCGTTATTAGCCTAACTCTAAGGTGTAATTACACATTTGAGTATATGCTATATTATAGTAGTGCACCCGAAGATAAATCTTCAAAATAAGCAAATGGGTTCCGTCCATTCTAGTTTTTCATCCAAATATATGCATAGAAATCTCACACCAGGCCGTTTCATAATCATGACTCGATCGATTGAATCTGGGTAGTAGCTGGCAATTTCACTTTAAACGTGTAGTTATTTATGTTATAATATTTAAGGAAAACTGAATTGCTCGAAACAATTCGCACACACCGGACATATCATTATTAGCCATATAAGCTATTTGTCATCTGATTACGACTTAAGGAGCGTTGTATCATGGCTAAATATTATAGCATTATACAATTGTTATACACACCGGAAAATCGTCTCTTTAAATGATAAAAGGCCAAAATATGGAGCTCTGTTGTACAACTAAGTTTAATAAATTGCTAATCGAGTCATATATATATCATAGAGTACTTATGGTTCACTATCATGAAAGTAACTTCTGAACCATTTATGAAGTATAATTTTCCTTCACCTTTTATATAATATCTTCTACAGAAACGTACCAAGAGAGCTATAAACAGAGCAAATGCCACCCTAAACCATTATCTAAAGAGAAACTGGTATCTTAAAATTAAATTATCTGTATGAATCCCAATTAGCCCATTTTATGCATGACTATGTATCTAATATATTACATATGATCTTTGACAAAACCTGCAAGTTTGCCACTCTATAACTTCTATCTTATATGGAATAGGTGGCATAGTACTATCTCTTTACTAAAGTTCTTCAGGAAGACATTTCAAGAAACAATTGAACAATTTCATTTTATCATCACATTCAAATTCAGTGACATGTCCTAACAAAAGACAAGATCAAACACTAATAATAATAATAATAGTATGTCGGTTAGAGACAGTGGTGCTCTTCTTCTCAGTTCCTTGAATATGCGAAACAAATTATTATTAAATAAGGAAAATAGGGGGTTTCCTAAATACCTAAATGATGAGACATCCAAGGATTTAGTCTAAGCCCTTATAATTGCCCTATTGAACTATGACAATACTTTTGAATGATATTACTGTTTTCTGACAAACTAACTACAGCGAGTGCAGAACTGTGCTGCACGCCTAGTGACACACATTCAT
Source organism: Paralvinella palmiformis (assembly GCA_025642065.1). NCBI lineage: Eukaryota > Metazoa > Annelida > Polychaeta > Terebellida > Alvinellidae > Paralvinella > Paralvinella palmiformis. Next base: position 46,898 of record JAODUP010000699.1, on the reverse strand, counting down.
AAAAGGGAACATGTATCACCAGTTTTCTTCCACCTGCACTAGGTTGGTGTAAATGTAAGGTCGTTATAAAAATCTTGTTTCGCATATTCAAGGAACTGAGAAGAAGAGCACCACTGTCTCTAACCGACATACTATTATCATTATTATTAGTGTTTCATCTTCGTCAATTCTAGTTGCTTGCGCTCTCTTATTTATTATGGTAATTATTTAGTTATAAAATGTCTAGTCGTACATATAGGGTGCTTGGCGAGTATGGGCCTTCTTTGTCCTATGTTAAATGATTCCAAACGGTGGACAACAAACATGTATAGTCAACCGGTAGAAGGGACATTCATAATAGTGTCCAGGAATGTTTTGCTCACATTGACACAGTCTTCAGCTTTCACCTTTTTACAAACATCTGCAGTTCTATTGAATGAGAAAATTACTCTCCGTTTCATGAATATGCGTTGAGCCTGATCAGCTCATTATTCACGGCCTGCTATCGTGATTCATCACGCGGTATCCTGATCAAATCATTTGTTGGGGTTCCTAAACATGAACATTATCCTGTATATTAACTGCCTATACATATCTGGGCTATTGGTCTAAGTTACCTCTCCTCTTATCAGATCATGCAGTAACAGTTTGAATAGGTAGAAACACATTCCTCATATAAAAATCTTTTGTTCATATCTGGGAACATCAGAAATATTTCTCTTTCACGATTCAATCGTGTATTCTATGGGATAAAGTTGTTTATTAGTAGAACCTCTTTTGATAAGGAAAATAATTTAAAGAAAGACGTTTGCTTAAATGTATGTAATTTTTAAAGTCTTATGTGCATTTGTCATATCTGCGTATATATTGAATATACTTATCCGTAATACAAAACGCAAAACTAGTTTAACTCAAACTATCGGGCTTTATTAAGCAACTATTGCCGGTCTACAAGTATGGTATTAATTATTATCATAAAGTTGTTGGTTTTTTCGACTAAGAAATGCTCCACTGGCGCGGACATGTTTCGAAACTCCATGTAATGGGGGTGTTTATGTGGAAATGGCAATTTGACTGTGGTGAGTGTTCCCTACTAAATTTCTTCCATCATCGGACATATTCGTTAGAGAACACCTAATTTCCTGAGCCTTCTTGACAGTAATAGATGGGCATATCCCGTGTGTGCATCATTACTCTAACGTCCTTTGCGTTGAAATATTTGTTTTCGCTAAATACTCGCATTTGCAAAACAGTTTATGGTAATATGATATCATTTGATCTGTTAATACTAATATCAAGCCATTCTCAGTCTCCCTTTCTCTCACACGCACTCACACGTACACGCACGTGCCACCACGTGCACACATATAATACTTATCATTATTTGCAATTAGTACATCGAAATATTAATTAACACTCTTTTTATTTTATTTCTCAATAGATCATCAGAATCAAAACAGTGACTACACCAGATTTGATAGGAAACTGTCATCTATATAAATTCTACTGCTGCTGAAATATTGCATTGATGGTAATGTGATATTTTATATTTGCTGTGCCCCCAGGATGGTCATTATAAGCAATAACGCTGGCATTGCTAATTGCTGACAAGGGCGCCTTGTTTTGTCTATAAAACACTGTTTGAGGATTACAGAGCGCCATAATGATATCAATACGATTAAATACTGCATTAATGTTGTGAGCATAGTGCCTAGGCAATTACCTCATAGATCTGTGAGTGGAGGAACCATTTTATTGTTTGGCGTGACATGGTACATTGTTCACTTTACCCGTTGTGTAACTCCTACTGCTCTGTTTTCATCTACATCTAGATCACAGTCTATTATGCTCCATGTTGGAATGGGAAGTGATAGGAGATGATCAAACCTATCACTGAATATAAATGAATGTCTTCGTCAATGATATAATGTGCTATATAATAGAGAATATCGGATGCCAGTAAAATCTTCGATACAGGGAATAACAACTAGATACTATAATAGCTATACCTTCAAATAACTTTTCTTCTAATTGCTCGCAATGTAATTAATCACTATATTGGGAACAACCTGTCCGCAGCTAAATACCCAAGGATGCGTTTGTAGGATATACAAAACATGTCCATGAGCATAAATCCATTAAACAATATTACACAAATTAAGATAGAGTCGTTTTATACGAGTGCTTACAATATCAATAATATAAATACTACATTATATATGGCATAGCTAAAACACTACAAACGTGTTACAATACTTACAACGTTTCTTACACATATGATGGCAAATATCATATCCTTTTGTGTCCCAAGTGGTTTATGTAAATCAATATGGACCTACAATGGCTCATAAAATAATGTACATCAGACTATCATTAAACGAATGACATAACTATTGTAAGAACAATTCTGCTTCCGTTAACTATACTACTAGTGTATCTTAATGTTCGTGTGTGACTATGTGATTATGTGAAGGAACGTTGACTTTAAGATTTATCAGCCCAACAAACATTAATTACCGTCTTCCTGTAGTTTCTTCTTAAGTGCTTATTAGTATTTACTGGTTGACACGACCAAATGTTTACATCGTGTTGGTTATTATATATGTGATATACTTCAACATCTACTGAAGGTAAGGCGGATCATAGTTTAAATTTATAGTCCTCACAAAAATATCTATGCCAGCTTAATAGACACTTCATACCTCCATCTCCACCTTAGCTTCATTATCTCTGAAATACATGCTACTAGTCACCACACAACAACAGGATATCATCATAAATATGTCAATCATCTCTCCTTATCACACTATCATCCCTCGCCAGTTACATCTCATTTAGGCAACTATCCAGAGCAAGTAAATGAGCACAAAGTAACATCTAGTAGTATAAGTCTAAATGACGATTACTCGCCAAGAGAATAGGGCAATAAATAAAGTTAATATGTGAATTAGTATTTCATCATAATTCGGGTACAGCTGATGATGATGATGATTGGTGTTTTACGGCCACTTTTGTGCTCATGGTAAGCTAAAGCGATATGTGATCCAAAGCGCTAGCAGTTAGATAACGGAGGCACCCCAGGATTATTCTAAAATAGTATAGTGAATATTATTATTTCAACGAATAATTGCACAATAATGATACATGTTGGATGGTATTTTTGATTACTAAGTATTGAAATGTGATGATAATAAAACTCGTTTCACATGGAGTATTTAACTAAGAAACGAAAGTAAAGAAACAAGGAAAATAGAAACGTTTTGGTCAGGACAAAAGTAACAGGAAACAAACCGGAAATTAATATTTATTAACACGTTAACGATAAATATTTTGGGTTCATATAAGGTCTGGTTAAATGAATATTATGTGCAACGCCATCCAGTAACTTGGTCCAGGCATAAACAGTTAGTCAATTTTGCAGGCGTATATGATGTTGTTTTCTTGTGTTCCTGCACATATGGTCCGAGCTCGGCGATGACTTGAGCAAATATCTGCGATGGCCTCTCCAGGGATTTTGAGCTTGGTCATGCATGGTGTTGCGCCACTCGTTGTACATGATCTGTGTGGTATCTGATGAGTAATTGCCGTGATGACTCGATTAAGGATTAGTGAAATGGGTGATAGTGTAGGCAGGCAACCTGCGGAGCCATAATACAATACACAAATTACCAATATCATTAATAAAAGGTATTATCCAAATCATTATCAAAGTAATTATAAACATAATATCAATTCCTTAATATTATTATTCCTTTAAGATGCCATTTAGGTATATTATTTTATATACAGTAAATCACCATTAGCAAAATCATTAGCAAAGTTATTAGCAAAGTTATTGGCCAAATCATGATATAATCATGAACCCCTATACCTAACTAGACTGACTCCACCAAATTGTCTATATCCTAGTAGATAAATTAGTATACATGTACAATGTTTGATCTACAGTTCTGACACCTGATAGTGTTCATGGTAAAACGTATGTTGACATAGGCTCTTGTGATATTGATTGGGATGATAGCCGGATTGATTCTGTGTATTGGTGCACCCTCATATCCGTTATATTCATTACGTTAGAAGCTGTTTAGAACATTACAATGAAGACATATATTAGGGCTAAGATAAAGGGATAAAACAAAGGAAATCAGCAGAAGGGATTCATATTGGTTTGGGTCAATTAAATAATTATTCTCCAAAATAATTGGCCAATGATTCGATGGTAATAAAGAAATGAATTCGGTAAAATAGTTGCATATTTATGTGGTATATTTCTGATACATTATGAAAATTATTATTACTAAATAAAATTATTATTTCCTTAACATCTTGTAAAACTGAAAAATGTATTTAACATTTCGTGTTTCTTTCTTTTCTTTTTCTTTCCTGCAGCACCTTTAACTATATTCCAATGCATATAAATTTAGCTATATACTCTATGAGCTATATGCTTTCTACTTATAATAAGCAATCGTTAGTGGCAACCACTGTTAAGATAATTGGAATGAAGTATTCAAAATTTCCTCAGATATGTCAGAATAAGTACGTATTATATATTATGTATATAGCGACAATTGTGCCGCTTAGGTGTCACTTATCCTAATGTATACCGGCCCAACTTGTAACAGGGATAGCATGGTTTAAATATATATAAATATATAATAAATATAATATGTATATTTGAGTTGACTACTTCTTTTATATAATTACTTTGGTGTGTGTACTAAATCATGATTAATATCATAAAATAGAGTTACAAATGTTTCTATTTGGCTATGCTACTTCAGACGTAGATATGTATAATTCGTGAATAGTCAACATTATTAAATGATGAATGCTAAGTTAATAGACGGCTCAAAATACCAGCTTGTTAATTCAACAAACAATATCTGCCAATACTAGTAAGGAGATGATACGATTATTTAAGATAATAAAGTCAGCTATCTCCAAAATAATATCCGATATGTCATATAACATATAATATAAATATCCATACATTGTAATATACAATTATTACATCGTATCATTTGACAAATGTTTGCATTCAATACAGTATCAGTTGGTTTTGGTACCTGGAGCATTGTTATGTAAATGTCATTATTTGTTTTCATTCAACTGATAGTGTATAGACATTCATTGTATCCTTCAGTGTAACCTTTTTGGCCTAAAACTTGCGTAACCCATGATTATTATTACGAGCCAACCAGGTTCAACTAGGATTTGGATAATTTAATTGGAAATAACAGTCAAATAACAGTCAAAGAGGCATATTCACTTGCATTATCATAACTATAATGAACTAATGATTATAAACATGAATATTATCACATTTAGATATCACAAGATAGGTGAACACAATCAAAACCCTTTATGTATATACTGACAGATAAATACACAACAAGCCCAAATACACACTCTCTTACACAGCCAGCCAGCCAGCCAGCCACAGCCAGACAGACAGACAGACAGACAGACAGACAGACAGACAGACAGACAGACAGACAGACAGACAGACAGACAGACAGACAGACAGACAGACAGACAGACAGACAGACAGACAGACAGACAGACAGACAGACATACACGACACACACACACACACACCCCGCACATACACCACACATACAGCACATACATAAGTTAGACATACAGCATATACCCGGACCGGGACTGGTGAGACATTACACATGTCTCAGCAAGAAAAGTCGCCACTCTGGATTCAGTCCCCTGAAGAAACGTCCAGAGTTTGAATTCACGGTTCGAGATTATCTTTGCCTGTGCCTTATTATACACAGCTAACACACACACACACACACACACACACACACACACACACACACACACACACACACACACACATATATATATATATATATATAAGCATGTATATTCGATATTCACAGAAACGCACATCAGACACGGTAATGCACCTAAAGCTTACAACGTATAGCGAATCTCTTAAACTAGATATCGGCTTCTTTTTGTCCCAAGTGGTTTATGGAGAACAATATGGACATAAAATGGCAGTATTAAATGCGGTATTAAAGACACATCACAACAACAAACATTAAAGACGGCCTTCCTTTAATTTCCTTTCAAGCGGCGCCGAACAAAGATGTTTAGGGATTGTTGTTTGCTTCTAATTTGAAGAATGTTTATTTACTTTTAGAATGATATTACTTTTTACAGGTATATTGTAATTACGATAAGCGAGATATTCTGAGACGAGGGTCAAATATATAGTTGGTAAAGTAATCGTAATAAATAACAAGATGATAGATATATTATATGACAAACTATACATTCAATTACACCGAATCAATATCAATGTCATTGTCATAGTTAACACAATACATGTATTTCAATATATATATATTGACTTGGATACGTGATCCTGAATAACTTATAATTATCCAAATGTGTTGGCATGCCAGAAATGGAGACGATTTGCATTACTAAAGCATAGATCAAATGCTATAAGGTTTTGAAAATAGGGTTCTGTTTTGTCAGGTTTTTAGTAAGGAAATAATGGGAGTGGTCAAAATAAGAAACCTCTTAATAATGCGGACAAAGAAACTCTCTTGTTATAGACTAAGATTTGTTGTAACGTTTGTAATTAACCTTCCCTATTTTAAGGCACTAGTTAGCTAGTTATTATCTGTCAATTAAACCTTTGACTTGTTTTCTATATGCCGCGTCTCGATCTCTTCATGATTCAATAATACATATCTCAATTTTATGAGATATAGAAAGATTGAGACAAACTTTTTTTGTACTCGCATGGACGTCACTTTGGGCATTTTATGCATCGGCTGAACTTAACTAACAGATAAAAATGCCATGTGGGTTCGTAGATGTGGGCAAAAACTTTCGTATAAAATAATTGAAAAGACCACTTCGTATCAACGATATCATACGGATATGGAGGCTGCCAAGTGAAACAGAAGGAATGCCGTTGAGCAGAAATGTGTATCTATCAAATATGCGTATTCAAACGACTGTGTTCAATTATGTCAATACACTAATTGTTAAAGTGCAGCTGTGTAAATCAGGATAGCCTACAATGAAAGAACGGATATAGTTTAAGGAAAAGAATACTACATGGGCTAGAATATCACAGATGTCTGAACAAACATCGTAATACTCTACCTTTTAATACCTCCTAGTAAATGCATATATTCTGATACAGGTTATTAAACACTTAATATACCGAATTCGAATTTGAACAAAATAAATAAAAGCGATTTAACCATTATCCGTCAATTAAATTAATAACAAACTACCGACAAACATTATTTGACAAACGCATAGATATTTCAAAGTTAAAAAATTACTTTGAAGATTGAATTACAAATCAATTATTTGTTCATTATTTCTTCTAACGCTATATTATGCCCCATGAAATCCACAAATAATCTTACTTACGAATTTAATTTAGAAATAAATGTAGGTAGGATTTATTCAGTTATTCGAACCCAGAATAAAGCTGAGGTCAGCATCTGAGGTGTCGAAATGTTTTATATACAGGTTCCTGTGGGCGTGTCATATTTGTCGCATACGAAAAGCGAATTAGCTGGTTCTCACACGCTGATGAGTAGACCAGACACATGCTTAGGTATACGCACACATCTCTCAATATGTGGAGGTATGGAACATTTTATTTTTAGATTAATGTATGTATAGTTGTATTTGTATTTAGATTTATGCAGGTAGGTCTCGAAGGATGTTTAGATATGTTGATGCTCTGTACCTGTTGCCTCTTTACATGTACCCTAAAACGCACATTGCCCGTGCCAGACATCTTATCTATTTCCATTCAGATTCCTTATCACACCAATGTAAGAAAGTGATGTCGTTATTACAACATGTTTGAGTCTATTAACTTTGTTATGTATAATGTAGAATCTATATTGTTGTCCTCTTATGTTGTCTGGCGAAACGACCTATTAATTCATACAATGCCGCTTGATGGATTTATACTCCTGGAGTCGTTTGTTACTCCGGCAGGCATCTCCATGGGTATTAAGCTGCGGACAGAGTTTTTTCCCATATTATGAGTAATTAGGTTACACTGATATAGGAAATTTGTTAAATGTATAGCTATTATAATCCCGACGTGTCATTCGCCGTATCGGAGATCTGCCTGAAATCCGCTGTTCTCGACCATGGGTCAAATAGATCAAGTGGATAGGCGCTTTAATTTAGATCCCACCACACCTAACTGCATATACTTAGGGACGCTAAATTAAGCGTGAATGAACGTTCACTTTGTGATGAGCGGAAACGTATGAGGATTAGCTGTTAGGTTCGAGTAAATCATAGTATTTACTCAGGTTTGAGACGATATTTCGTTCTAGTCCAGTAATAATCCATTGCGCAGTATTGCTACTTTGTTTTTATTTTAGTTAAATCGCTTCAGTGAGTCCATACTGAGTTAGTGTACATTCTCTTTGTTATGAACAAACTGTAATGTTTGTTAACACGCTGATGGTATATACAAGGCTTGAATTTTCACTTAGGTTAGAGAAGAACTTCGACGCCAGACCAGTCGGACGTGTATTAATACTTGGTTCATATAGGTAGGATTTATTCAGTTATTCGAACCCAGAATAAAGCTGAGGTCAGCATCTGAGGTGTCGAAATGTTTTATATACAGGTTTCTTTTGGACCAAAGAAAATTACTGTTGAATGTAAACTGTGGTTTCAAAATAGTTTATGATATGTATGTAGCAAGTCACCATTGAACCACACGCACGTGTTGTTTGTTGCGAGCTGTGGTATCAAATAGTATGTTTTTTACGTGCTTCCGCCTTTTGTACGTAGCCTGCATGTAGTCGCTTTCCTGTGGGCGTGACATATTTGTCGCGTACGAGAAGCGAATTAGCTGGTTCCCACAGGCTGATGAGTAGACCAGACACATGCTTAGGTATACGCACACATCCCTCAATATGTGGAGGTACGGAACATTTTATTTTTAGATTAATGTATGTATAGATTTATGGAGGTAGGTCTCGAAGGATGTTTAGATATGTTGATGCTCTGTGCCTGTTGCCTCTTTATATGTACCCTAAAACGCACACACACACACACACAAAAACAAAAACAAAAAACATACACAAGTGTTGTTATTGATACTCATAGAAATTGGAAGCATCAAACAACGTGTTGTTCCTCCATAATGCAGAGGTATTATATGTGGACAAACTAGCCATGGCAAACGTCTGACTATTTTCTTAATTTGTCTGTATATATGTGTGTAATATCGCGTAAACGAGTCAATTCTGATTTCCCATTGTTCCAAGTTCTATGTCTGAAACTCTATCATTTAATGACATGTTAACGGCCAATGATTTATCCACGACTTCTTGCATTCGCCTCATTGTTTCTTCCATCTGACCCACACGATCAACTAGAGTGATAACCTGGAGATATATCATCACTTGTAAAATATCCAGCTATTGCTTGTGTTATTATTTCGACGGTGCCACCATTTAAAGAGCACGCGATGTAGCTCAATATGGCGTGAATTAACATGACCGTATTACCATCCTGAGTATCTCCGACTTCTGACTTGATATTTGATAATCTTTCTATAAATTCATCTATCTGCTTTCCTTTTGCCGCGACCTTCTTCATAGACCATTAAGTCAGGTTTATCCACGCTGGAATGTTCATCCATAAAAATGCTTGTAAGGAAGTCCCCAGCTGGTATATATTCCAGGTTTTGTGCCATTAACAACTCCATAGCAAAGCTTTTGCTCAACTCGGTCAAGCATGTTCTATATCATGTTGGTCCTGCATTAAGCTGTGAGTCAAACAAACACGGCAAGCGTGTATATTATTATTATTATTATTATTATTATTATTATTATTATTACTTCCATCTTATTGCTAAACCACTGGTTCACGTTGTCATAGCATTGTTATTTTTCAATGCGAACAAGACGGTTACATAACTTCTATATTTTCTATTGAATATTATATTTTTATCAAATCTGTATTTCCTATGCTGTTATGTTTTCACATCCATTTTCCCTGGTAATCTTATTACAAGAAGCAGTAATGGTCTTTACTGAGACACCTATTTCTAACCTATCACTAATTGTGGCAATTAGTGAATGGAACATTTTAATAAAGGTTTAATTTATTAAATACGATAATTGAGTAACTTTCTACACTGACCTTATATTCCTTATAAAACACTCTCTTCCATTGGTTTATAAGTAGAGGTTATTGGACCCTAATCATTCTTATAATGATGGCGTTCCATAACAGAGACATACACAAGAGAGAGGTCTGAATGGTCAAGTGTCAGTATGCCATATGAGAATTGTTCTATTTGGGAATTATTCAGATAAGGATTGTTTGTTAAAGTAGTTCTACTATTATTAATATATGTAGGCATTAGCATAACAGGGGCCATAACGGAAACAAAACATATATAAATTAAATCATGAGACACTTCCAAGACAACAAATTTAAAGATAGGTTTTATTATACATGGAAGATTGCCTCGTACGATAAATGTGTATCGGTTACTTTCGTATATGGGAATCTCACCATGGGTTGTATGTTTTAGACGTCTATACACAATAGGTCTGATGTTCCGTAATATCAAACACGTCGCAATTATTTTCATTCAGAGAAGTTTAAACAGTAATTTGCAATGAAATTGCACAACATGCTAATCACATTGTGAGAAAACCAGCTGAAAGGTGGTCATAATTACCAGGGACCCTACCAATACTTAAGTGTAAGAAACTTTATGTTGTATTTCAGTGCACCGATCACATACATTATTAAATTAAAAATTTTTTAATTTATTTTGAAAAATGTTTTCGTCATATCCATTATTGTCATTCGTACCTGGATCATCTGACTGGGTATGACAACGATTATTTTTACTCTTACGTATAATGGCAATTATATCAATAGGGTTAGCCCTTTGCCATGTTTTCCGCATGCGTACATTAACACAATATACTTTCAACACACCTAGTATATAACATCATGTATTGCATTGCAACAGCATTACTTCCATACATATCGTCGATATTTACATTGCCTCGGAAAATACATATTTACAACATATGGTATTCCTAGTAGTGATGAACAATCACATATCTCTCCCACAGTATACTTCATGCGGCTAAGTCAAAACCTGTTCGGGTATAGATTGATAATCGCAACATCGTCATCTTCAGTATATGGCAACGCTAACTAGCTGGATAGTTTAGGAAAACCTTTCATCATCAAAATGAGTAAATGTATAAGCACAAGAAAGCGTCCCATTAACAATAAGTCATAGCTGAGTCAATGGTGCGACTGTGGTTGAAGGTGCCCATTATTACTCTACCGCTTAAGAGACCTATGCTGGATATTGAAGATTTGAAGAATTATCGTGCTATACTTAACATTTCCTTCGTCTCCAAGCTCATTGAAAGGTAGTAGCAAGGCGTATATAAGAGCACTTAGAGCACAATGACACCAATGAGAGTTATTACTATGCTTATCGTAGAGGTCAATCAACGGAAATTGATATTTTGAAAGTACACAGTGAAATTTCTAAAACTCGCGATGAAGGTTCCGTAACTGAATTAATTATGTTTGATTTATAATGAGCTGTTTTATGCAATCGATCACCCTATATTACTGAACGCCAATATGTTGCATCTGATCTACAGAACTCGGTGTATGTTAGTCAGGGATAAACCATCACCGGAAGTACGTCGTCATCTTGATGTACCGCAAATGTCTGTTTTTTATTTTATTTTTAGAGTTGGCGAAATTACTAAGCGACATAACATAATATAAAATTGTTACACTGATGATACTCAAATCCAGAAACTTTAAAAACATGTAATAAATTAAATATTTAATCCTCAATTGATCTTTATAATGAGGACATGAGTATTTGGATGAACAGCGATAACCTAAATTGAATTGCTTTATATAAGTCCTGTTATTATCTGATAAGAGTCATAGGGCTTATTCGTAAGTTCATAAATAATAAAATATGCAAAATTATAGTTTAAGCATTTATTATCTTTCGACTGGACAATGACAATATGTTGTTGTAAAACATTGTGTGATCTCTCATAAGCCGGCAACAGCGAATGTAGAAGTCTGCTACATGTATGTTTATATGCACTCACAAAATGTAACATATAACAATAGTTTATTTCCAGTTGCACTGGCTTCCTGATAGTTTCAGATCAAGATCAATAAACACGATTCTATTTGAAACATTCAAAGTACTGACTAGAACAGCACCACTGTACCTATTCGATCTGACCCAAAAGAGTATACCACATTGGTAGGTGCCCAAAAAGCCATACAACGGTACTATGAGAGATATGTCTCGGAGGATCAGGTTCCAGGCTTTGGAATAAAGTTCCTAATTATGTTACATTTGCTGCTAGTAAAGAAATATTTTGTACAGTTCTTAAATTCCCTTCTTTAAATTAGTTTATTTATTATATCTGTAAGTCACTATATTTATACATGAAATGTGTTTGTGTTATGTGAGTTAGAATGTGTTTTAAATATGTTTTAAATATATATATATATATATATATATATATATATATATATATAATAGAGAGAGAGGGGGGAGAGAGAAGAGAGAGAGAGACACACACAAGAGAGAGAGAGAGACACACACACAGAGAGAGAGAGAGAGAGAGAGAGAGAGAGAGAAAACACACCACACACACACACAGAGAGAGAGAGAGAGAGAGAGAGAGAGTAATCACGTAGGAATCTTTCGTGATTACGCTTTGCAGGAATGTGGATCTGAGGACAGGTAGACATATTCTTTTACTTATTAGGAATGTACATCTTAATCTCACAATAGATAATTTGTGATTTCTTTTGCTAATATATCGTGTTATAAGACTATAATTTCAGTGAAAATTTGAATTCCGAAAATGTGGATAACGTTGAAATTGAATTTATTTCTGCAGACCAGATTTGTGCTCCGAAATCTCCTAGCCTTCCCTTTAAGATATTAAAATTAATTTCGTTTCATCAACAGTTTAATTGTTCCAAACATCTCCATGCCATATCTAAGCACTCTATCTTTAACATTTGACTCACATGTAACCCTGTCTGCGTCGTTAAGACTTTTGAGCAAGTGAATTCAATATTTCAAACATCACAAAATATAACTAATTGACAATGTTAATTTGGTGCCGACTCGATGTGCGTATTTAATATTGATTGACATCCTGGACTTTTTGTTCGAAATGTTCTCACGTTTCCGCTCACCCCCGGGGATACAATAGAACAGTGTTTGTTTTCTTTTTCTTCTTGATTTGTCTTCCTGTGCAGTTATCTTATTTCCAACAATTTTACTTTAGTTTGGTGTCTCTACTGTGACATATGTTAGTTTTTCGGAAATTGTCCTTTACTTGCCATATATATGTTGTATAACTAACTAGCAGCTATCCAATCGTTCATCAAAATCAATAATTTTGTTTTCTATTTTGGTCATTTGAATTATAAGTTATATTCGCGAATTACGTACTAGTTTGACATCGGAACGCAGTGACATAATCTTTTGCGGGTTTGTTGCTGTTTTCGTTATATCGATCATCACAGGTTCACTGACGCTTTCTTAAGTGATTATTATCGAAAGTTCGTCATGATTCGTTAAATGCAGTCAGGACTAATTACCCGCGTACACTTATATCAGATGGTAATTGTTTGAGTACAAAATGGCTAGTACTCTTCAGCCTGGCTGTATGCTTCATATCCAAATAAATGTCGTACATATAGGAAGCTCGGTGAGTATCTGCCTTTCTCCTCCCATGTTGAATGATCCCACTCGGGGGACAACGGAATGCATAGTCAACCAATAGATGGGACAATCATAATATTGCCAAGGAATGTTCTGATCACATTGACCCAGTCTTCAGTTTCCACTTCCTTACAAACATTGTCAGTTCTATTGAATTAAGAAATTGATGTGTTCCGCGGAATGTCTCTTGTGATTAGTCACCTCATTATTCGTGGCCTGCTGTCATTGTTGTTTCGTGGGTTATGTTTGGCCTTTATGACTTTCGCTCTCTCTTGGAGTTCCTAAACATAAATAATTGCCTGTGCATGGCCGGCCTGCCCATCCTCTAGCAGTTACCCAAAGTTACATATCCTGATAAATTTGTATCAGAATCAGAATTATATTAGTTATAGTCCGCTTCTGTTATAGATATAGACTGACTGATAGTCGTTGGAATAGTCATAAATCAAGAAAATCTGATTTAATAAAGTCCGGCCTTATGCTGGTTTTTTTGTGCAATAAACTTTTAAATGACATCACTCGCAATCGTAGCCTTGGACTTGAAATCAATGGAGCTTGACAATGTTGTACAAAATAATTCCAACGAAACCATAATTACTAAAATATGTTCTTAATATTAAGTCAAATATACAACATAACTCGTTCATATATATATATATATATATATATATATATATATGTGTGTGTGTGTGTGTGTACCTGTGTGCATGTGTGCATGAACTCAAAAGCTTACACATACACTTCAGAGTGTGCAGTAACTGATGAGTCAATAAGAAGCAAATTCATAGTAATTTTACTTTGACTCCAACATTTTACAGTCAGCTTCACTTTACTTTGATTTAATTGTAACATATACTTTATAAGATTTCGTCACCACATTTGATGACCTCGGCTTCATTCTTGTTTTGAATTGTTCACAAGGATCGATGTCCGATATGACCATCGTAGTAGGTAGTAGGAATACGCGACATATTTGTGTAAAACAAAATATTAATACTGTACAATGGATTATAACTGGACTGAACGGAAATATTGCCTCAATTCGGAACAAATACTATGATTTATTCTAACCTAATAGCTATTCCTCATACATTTTAGGCTTATCACTAACGTTCACCTACGGTTAATATGTGGCCCTGCAGTATATCCAGTCATGTTTGGAGGAGGCTAAATTAAAGGGCCCTAGCCTCGTGATCTATGTAATATATAATCGAGAACACCGGATGCACAACATATCTCCGATACTGCGAATAACAGGTAGAGATCATAGTAGATATATATTATAATAGTTCTCCTAATTACTCGCAACATAATTAATTACAATATGGGCATAAACTCTATCCGCAGCTTAATACCCGGGGATACGTTGTTTGTTTGTTGTTGGTTTTTTGTTGGGGGGAGACATGAAGCCAACAAAACAGCACTGCTTAAATGGCAATAATACGAATACTACTTTACATATGGCAAAGCGAAAACAATAAGAACATGTTATAATAACAGAGGAACCTTTTACGTTGCCGTAAGAGGGGAACCTGCTTGAAACTGGCCCGAATCCTGGCACATGAATACGCACTCTCTGACATACACACATAAAAAATACACACACACGCACACACACACACACACACAAACACACACACACACACACAAACACACACGCATATATATATATATATATATATATATATATATATAATATAATATACATCTACACAACAACACACACACACACACACACACACACACATACATACATACACACACACACACACACACACATATATATATATATATATATATATATATATATGATGATATGAGTGAGTGAGTGAATGAGTTAGTTCAGTTGTTCGATCTGTAGATCACTCAATCAGATAGGCAACCGTATACTCTCTCTCTCTCTCTCTCTCTCTCTCTCTCTCTCTCTCTCTCTCTCTCTCTCTCTCTCTCTCTCTCTCTCTCTCTCTCTCTCTCTCTCTCTCTCTCTCTCTCTCTCTCTCTCTCTCTCTCTCTCTCTCTCTCTCTCTCTCTCTCTCTCTCTCTCTCTCTCTCTCTCTCTCTCTCTCTCTGTCATGTATGGTGGTCAATGTGATTGAGTGATATAGCGATCGAACATATACATACGCAAACACACACACACACACACATATACCACACTTGATAAATTGACTAATCCAATTTAATGTACTTGCTATTCTTGCAATTGTTTGCATGACTGCAATTCATGCAATAAGTCAACTATTTGCTATTTGGGAAACTGATAGTCGTGTTTATAATATGTCTTTTAATACCAAGAATTATAACTTTTTGGGTGGAACCTATTACTTTAAGTCATGATATTGAAAACTCCAACCTACTGATTAATCCGGTTACGTATGTTGACCCCACAAACAAGTTACATGGTCCTTACAGAGTACTAGAATATAACCCAGATATGCCACTAATCGATAACCTCATTACTCCACACACCATTTAATAACCCGAGACAACCTTTGAAATATGGAATGGGCTTTGATAGCTCCCATCACAAATCTGGTAACTACCAGTATATTACATCAGTATCACCCGTGAACTGCAATTTTATTCCAGACATGTGATATCGTAATGGCTTTATACCTATTGATATGTAAGCAGATATTAAATAAATCTTAAAACAATACATTTCTGGTGTAATTATGTGTATTACATCTTTAACGCTCTGATAATCTGTACTAACATTTGTATCTAAATAATCATTTATAGCAATCATCTCAGGTCAACTAGCATCATGAATCAATGTAATAGTATCGTCAAATTTATCAATAGCTGGCTGAGGAGAACATATATCTGGTTTGACACTGACAGGAAGATAGTGATCGTTATTGATTTGTGAGCGCAACAAACCTTCCATCTTATCTTTATTTTTTGTACTGACACAGCTTGAATAGTTATCCATCGTTTAGCACTCTCTCTTTCCACAATGATGAAACCAGTTTGAATACCTTCTAACTTAAAAGAATTGTCAGAATCGCCTGGTAATTCCAACTTCCTTTCTAAATTATTGAGATGAGACAATCTTTATTAAATCTTATTTAACACTTCATGACACAGATACCTTTTGTAGAATGAGATGTGCATATATGCAATTGTGGGTGTTCTGACCTTCGATTAGGACCTTTACATTTGTTGCATACATGTTAATGCCTGCAGTTTGTATCATAGGTACCTTTTCTTGCATTATTGTACATATTACATGGTTACGGTTTTGGTATGCTTGAACATTACTCCCAAATGACAGTTCTTTTTCCTCCTTTTATCAGATGACATTTTAATGACACTATTTTCCTGTTTAGGGATCAAGTGTACACGTAATAAATAAATGAGGCACATCACAACTCCATTGAGAAGTTGTATGTGGTCTGTACTCGCCTGCATTCCAGACCATGCAGCAATACTGTGGACCTCGCACACAACTGAGTTAATGACTCCACAAGACAGATACTGTGCTACTCCCTCTAAATCCAATTTACCTCCCAGTTAGGACCTCCATTCTATCGTCGATGACTTGTTGAAGTACCCTATCCAATAAAGATTTCTTGTCCGCCGGCGTAAGCAACTCATGCTCATTCCCGTTAGAAACTGATCTCGTGTCATCATCATCCGGCGAGGATTTGGTGACACTGGTTCTGTAGATATTTCAGCCGTTATGATGTTATCAGCCATAGTTCCTAGGGTACCACTACTAGCAACTATCTTATGTAACAGTGTGTCCTCTGTGCCAGATGTTTGGTTTTCAGTGCTGGAATGTTATCTATTTAAGTACATTTGAATCACCCTGGTCTATTATTCCCTGATGTTTTATTATTGTCTTGCAATGTAATTTTCTTTAGAATTGATCTAATTCCGCCAACTCATGAAACACATGGATACGCTTCACTCTGTTAAAGTTAAATGTACAGCAGCACAGTGGGTGTACACACACACACACACACACACACACACACACACACACACACACACACACATACATACATACATACATATATGTGTATGTACGCGCGCGTGTATATATGTGTGTGTGTTTTCCTATAATTAATGAATATGAATCTACGTAGTTGATAGCATTTATAAACGGTCATCAGATCGGAAATCTTTATCAAACAAAGGATAAAGAGAGAGAGAGAGAAACCTTTTCTGACCTTCTGTAAAGGGATACAATTGGGGATACCAGGATATTGCCTTCATAACTGAAACATTCTATTTACATAAACACCAATAATTTTTAAGAGAATACCAATCTGTACATATATCAACAGTGGTTAAGTAATATATCGAATCTCTTTTGGGTATACATTTCTTCGCCTCAAATTATGTTGTTGACCCCGAATTGTGGATAGAAGCTAATTTTCTTGTTTATCTTAACGTTTTGATACCATACTGTATAGTAAGTCATCATGATAAGTACGTATTACAGTATGCTCTAGCTATTTAGACTTAAACTTGAGCAAGTATGTTAGATGTGTTAATGATGAATTACTTCCCGAAAAGTTATAATGTTCAGCAGTAATGAGATGAAACTTATTAGCTCATTCTAAGGTACTCATGATCTTTAGTAATGGGTACTTAAAATTAAAATAAATATATTTTCATAGTAAATAAATATTTTACACTTTAGGCTATTTTTGAATAGTAATCTAACGACAGATTATACTACCATAGCAAACACTGTACTAATAACTAGCTATTCCTGTGATAGGAGAATACTTATATAGTTTCACAAATATGCAAGTTGCAACTTCAGCTACTGTTATTTTGTTCTTTTATTTTCTAAAGATTCATCAGAATGCATCCAAAAAAAATTAACTACTTTCATTATATCTGAAGCCTTTGTGGAAATTATAGTAATTATTTAATCCGCATTTTGTGATATTTCCTGTTATAACTTCATCTATAAGAACGTGTTTTGATTAAATATTGTATTTTCAAAATATATTACATTGCCATCGTTTTGGACATATCTGCAAATTAAAAACAATATCAATCGAGAATACTTGCTTTGTAATAGCTACGACCTGGTAACAGCTAGAATGGCTCGGTAACCCGCCCCCCACTCGATTTAATATTGCTTTTAAATTCTTTAAAACATTATAAATTGTATGAGCCTATATACTGTTTTATGAAAATATATGTAATTCTATATCTGATTAAAATATTGCAGGTTTTAATAATTAAATTTTTGGGATGTCAAATTCTTTTCTTATTGTAGACAATGATCCAATATTTTGCATTTGAACCAATCGATTAAATCACGACTCAAGATTAGCTAGATTTCACCGATATATTTTCAACATATTTGGTATTTTCCCAAATGATCTCTCTAAAATGGACTATATTCTACTTGGTTTATTCATAATTTAGCTAATTATATAAGTCTTGAAATGATACAACGAATTTATTTGCAGCAAATGATTTCTGCATTAGAAATAATGATAATATTTTCTGGACAAAAATATTCAATGTGCATTATATGTCGCGCGTGCGTTGCAGTAAAAGGGATATAACACTATTTGTATAAGGTTCACGTTATTTGATGGTGAATATCAGCTTAAAAGAATAAATGAAGAGGATTGTTAATTTAATTAACAATATCTCCCGCTATGAATGAATTAATACTGCGACATTTTCTTTTTTGTCCTATACAACTATTTGTCTAATTCTAAGTCATTAATACCAGTTCATTAAACATAGAACATAATAAAATACGTAAAGTTTAATATTTCATTTCAACGTATGCATTCAATACAAATATCAGTTGGTTTCAGCACTTAGGACATTGTTATATATATATATATATATATATATATATATATATATATATATATATAAAGAGAGAGAGAGAGAGAGAGAGAGAGAGAGAGAGAGAGATGTGTGTGTGTTGTATATATATATCGTTAATTTGTTGTTTTTTTCAACTAATATTCTCCTATTACATATCAAAGTCTGGTTGAATAGCTCAACACTGTGCCGTTTGATCGGAATTATGAACCAACGTGGTTCAATTTAGGCTTTGGGTTATGTATATGAAGCTAACAGTCTAGGAAAGAGAAAGGTTTACTTACATTATTTTAACACTGATGATCTAATCATGCTAATTGTGTATATTACCAGATTTATGACATAGGTAAACATAACAAAAAGGAAAGTACGCCGGATATAGCTATAGCTAAATCAATATCTAGACCTAAACACTCACATAACACAAACATATGCGCAAACACAGATACAAAGACACATATATACACGCACGCGCATACAAACACCTATGGAAATTGTATTTTTATAACGCAGGTCATTAAAATTCATCTTGTAAATATTCACTTATCATCAAAATGTACATCAAGCGTGATAATCTACTTAATGTTTATAATTTATATTGAACCAGTAAAAGACTGATATTAAATCCTTTTTATTTTTGTCATAAGTGAGCTACTTAGAATATGAAATGATTACGACGACATCTAACATCAGTATGTCATAAAACCACTAATACAAATATTGCAATTAATAATAATAATAATAATAATAATAATAATAATGTATATTTAATACAGCGCCCTTACTAGTAGAAGTTATTCAATGGCGCTGTACAGTGATACCACAACAAACGCAAGAAGACATAAAAGATCATTATTATTTATCTGTGAAGCGACCCTGAACAGGTGTGATTTTAGAATACTTCAGCCGAGACACTGGCACCTGCAATAGTATCTCACTGGATGACCTGAGTTTTCGGGATGACTTTCTAATGTACACTAGTATACACAGGTATTCTGATGCCATATAATTGATATATTTATATATAGTTATTAAACTAGTAGGTTATTTTGACAATTCCCATTATGTGATGGCAAATAAACATGCAATATGACATTGATGTAACTTTGTGTATTACCATATTATATACTGTTTGGAAGGACGGGTTATTTATAACTCGTTGGATATAATATATCTGATATAATTCCACAGCTACGGAAATGATAACGGACGTTATTTCAAATTATTATGTCCTTACAAAAGCCATCTATGCCAGATTAATGTATTGTTCATCACTTTAGTCATCACCTTTGTTTCATTATCTGCAACTACAACCGGACATGGGGTTAATTCAAATCCGGAATTGGAATTGACGGTCAATTTCAATTCCAATTCCGGAATTGTATTTTAAAAAGAGGAATTGGAATTGGAACTGGGAAATTTTGAATTGGAACTGGAATTGAACATTTTTTAATTGGAATTGAAGTTTCAGATACGCACACCGACCGTGGCACTCCAGGTGGGCGTTCAACCAATTAAAAGGTCTGGATACCTTGGAATCCGCCCACAACAGTGTGACACTATCACATCGCATACCGTAATTATATATAGAGATATTGCTATTTAGGAATTAATTAATTTTCATCTCACCGGAAATGCCAATCTGGAGCAAAAATTTGCACAGGATCTGAACCCCTTGCTGGGCGAAACTAAGCAAAACCATTCGTTTCAAGGTTCCTACTGGACAGTGCAATATAAACACATCTTTGATGATTACAAAATACACTTTTACATGGGGGTGCACCCAAGACTACGATCACCACTTGATATAATCAAATATCTCTTTAGCTAAAAGCGCCTTGTGGTTAGGCTTTTGCAGTTATTTACCACGTTAACACTTACATGTGGTGTTACCAATATACTTGAACCAAATCGATCAGAATTTTTGTTCCTTATATATATATATATATATATATATATATATATATATATATATATATATATATCATCAGCTTATCATAACTGACTTTGGTACTTCACGTCAGCAATTTGACCAATTAAAATGGTGTGGATACTGTGGGCTCCGCCCACAACACGTGACACCACCACATAGCATGCCCGTAATCTATATAGAGATATTGCTATTTAGGAATTTACCCCCGTTTAGAATGGGTAAAACATATTTAATCCACAAATTAATTTACCATTTAATTTTTTAATTCACAAATATTTTCTCCATGAAAAATCTTACTTGGAATATAAACTACTTGGACTAGGTACTCGTAGTACCTACTCATGGTAAAAAGTATTAGGCCAAAAAAGTCGAAAACACGGAAATTGATAAATTGGGAATTGGAATTGAATTTGAAATTGACAAATTTAGTGTGGAATTAGAATTGACCAAATGGAATTGGGTTGAATTGGAATTAACAAAATGGAATTGACTCCATGTCTGATATTACAAATCCGAAAGTCAGCACATAACGGCCATACATCAGCGTAAAGAGGTCAGACAAACATCCTTATATCAGCTGTTAACGTCACACGCACATTGCCCGTATCGGCGGCCCACTTACATTTCACTGAGCCACACCTCCAGGTTAAATAAACCAGCAAAATGCAGCATCTGTTATCATAAATCTAAATGCTAACTTATTCGTGAGGATAATTAATAAGTCCAACATGTGTCTGATATCATCCTCGTCATCCAGATATTGGTAGACTGGTCATAATGAGATAATGGTCATACTATAATATTAGCTGATGTCAGCTGTCTGTCTACCTGTACCAATGGGTGATTGTGTATGTGCGTGTGTCACGTTGTATAATGACTAAATATGGGCCAACATAACAATACGTGTGACACTACAGGCAGATTTATTTACTAATCATACCACACTGTTTTCTAAGCTAAATGCCTTTGTTTGCATTTTTCCCAACAATAATCCTACTACTGATGGATATTAACCATCTCATCTTATCTAATTTGCTGAGATGAAATATGCCAAAAAGAAAGAGGGTTGGGGAGGGGGGGGGGATGTAGCTGTTTTTGATTAGTATCGTATTAACAAATCAAAACATTGATTGATGGATGGATGGATGGATGGATGGATCGGTGGATGGATGGATGTACAAACAGACGGACGAGAAGGGGGCATAAATAACAACACAATGAACACATGTTATTAAAAATATAACGATCGTCCACTAACTATGATAAATGTATATTAAGTGTATCACATAGACATGGTAAATCGATATTTATCGTATATATTAGAACGAACAGCGTGATATCCTACATACTAAACCTTCCTGGTTAATTCATATATTGTAGAATGGGGGTTAGTAAGCATAACATAGACAAAGTACGAATTTTAACAAACTAAATAACAACATTTCGAATAATCTCCATCAGTTACATCAATAACAAACTTAGCTCAAAAGGAAAATCGATATAAATATCTATACCACACTAAGAAATAATCTTCAAACCGATATGGCTTACCTCCAAAAGTTATTTTACGAATACAATTTAACTCATTAATCTGGCTGTTGACATATGATCAACTGTAGAGGATTAACTTGATATTATTTCTTAGGAACTATCTTCAAACGGTGAGTGAGTGAATCGGTCAGTCAGTCAGTCAGTCAGTGAATCAGTTAGTCAGTCAGTCAGTGAATCAATCAGTCAGTGAATCAATCAGTAAGTGAGTTAGTTAGTGAGTTTGTCAGGGGGTCATTCAGTGAGCCAGTCAGTGAGCCAGTCAGCGAGTCGGTGAGTCAGTGAGACATTGAGTCAGTCGGTGAGTCAGTCGGTGTGTCAGTCTATGAGTCAGTCAATGAGTCAATCAGTAATTCAGACATCTAATAATTTCATACATATTGAAATAATGTTACTTGCCGTTTTACTTAAAACATTTTCTCGACGTTGCTGGGCATTCCTTTTGTAGAAGAGCAGACCACAATTTCGGGCGATTGTGCTGAAATATCATACTCTAAGATTTGCTCTAAGCTAGTCACGTAGACTGGATTGGTCATTATTAATCGTATTATATTAGCTACTTGCATGGCCCCAATATTCAGCCATTTAGTACAACAAAGTTTCCTATTTTCCTAGACGAGTAATATTTATTAAAGCGTATCTATTGGCCACTGTAAAAAAGTACTATCTAAACTACTTATGGGGTATATAACTTTGATACCATATAGCTCATGTTTTGAAAGACATATGATGTCTGTAATGTGCAGTAAACAATATACCACTGTATGGCCCGTTGGCCGAGAATTTCGAATATTGAACAGATTTTAAACAAACCCCAACACATGTTTATAGTATCTGTTTTGTAACTTGTTCTCCAATATTGTAGAGAGTAAGATCACACAATAATTCTGAATCACTCACAGTTTACGTTTGACATCAAATAAAATGGCTTTTCCTGGATTAAATCCCACCTGATTGGGGTTCAGTCGAGGATAAAACATTACCACAAGTGCGTCTTCAATTTGGTGTTCCAAATGGATGAGTTGAGGACCAAATAATTAGCGTTTGTGTAGTAAACTATTTGGTAAACTTATTAAGCATTATAATGTTCAATATCATTGTTATATCGATGGAACTCAAGTCTATACGACTTGAACACAATGTAATAAATGGGATGATATTTCATCCTCAATTGAAACGGGTATTACAGACATACGTTTTTATGAACAGCAACATACCGAATTGAATAAAGATAAGAACCAATTCATTATTTTGGTATTCAAGCAACATCTGAAGAAAACTAAGAATCTGCGCATAATGTAGGATATAGTTCCTACCAGTATTATTCCATATCCGTGAATAACCTATGAGTGGAGATGCAGTACATAAATGATGAGACACGAATTACTTAGTCAAAACCCTACCATTTATCGACGGGACTATGACAATCGATTGTTATATGATATTCTCCTCTCATTGACAAAACGCTAACTGTAAGTGCAGAACTGTGCTGGCCACACGCATCAACGAAAGGGTACACACATAACGCCAATTTTGTTCCTCCTCTACTGGCTTCCTATACGTTGAAGGTCGCTATACAAGACCCCTTCTCATACGTTGTAAGCACTGAGTAGAATATCAATACTGTATCCAAACGATGTGATCCAAAAGAATATGCCAACTAGAGTACTGCGATCAGAGTCTTGTTCACATAGGTGGGTGCCCAGAATCCACCAAAAAAGGTGTACTGAGACAGATATTTGGTAATATTCTTAAATTCACTTATTTAAATTAACCTATTTATAATATCTATAAATCAGTGAATTAAAGAATAAATGCGTTTGTGTTGTTTGAGTTCAAATAGGTTTTAATTCTGTTTTCATGTTGAATAAGACGCTATATAATATGTTTCTTTGTGATTCGTGAATGCAGTCAGTGCCTGTAGCCAGCGCTCTCTCATTTCAGGTATTATTCTTTGGTCACAAAATGTACAGTTCTATTCAGCATCTTTGTATGCTTTCTCTCGAAATAATTGTCACACATATGGGCAAATCGCTGAGTATGGGCCTTCTTTGTCCTATGATGAATGTTCCCACATAGTGGACAACATGCAAGCGTAATCTCTAGGCTCAAGGCCATTTGAAATATTGCCAAGGAATGTTTTGATCATACCGACACAGGCTTTCTGTTCATTACAAACATCCGCAATTCTATTGAATGAACAAATGACGTTGCGTTTCTCGGAATGTGTCCTGGAACATTATTCATGGCCAACTGTCGAACACGTTGACCTGACCATATTTCCATGTGTATTAACCGGCTGCACATATCTGAACTGTTGATCTAAGTTACTTATTATTATGTATTTCATGCTGTAACAATATAAATAGATAGCAACACCTTCTTCATAGCAACATCTTCTTCATCCTCGTTGTCCGCTCCTGTTACAAGAAAATGTAATGAGTAAAGTTGTTGTACACCAAACTTTAAAACATGATTGCTCATAACTGTAGCAGTTGAAGGCAAATCAATAGGATATGTTCTTAAGATTATGTCAAATATATAACAGGAATCGTTCATGTATGCAGACATGGATGGATGGTAAATATATATATGATATATATATATATATATATATATATATATATATATATATATATATATATATATATATATATATATATATATGAACCATGAATGGACAAAAGGTCTCGGCTTGATCAACTTTTGATGCAGACACAACTATGGGGTACCGAAAATACAAACGCCCCAAAAGTGGAAACGCTTACAAACTCACCGAATTATGATGATGAAGAAATAATAAAGCTATTAACCTTACATATTGTACGAATCTCCTGACGAACAAATTATGATATAGGTGTTTGGCGCTAGATACTCCTTTGCGCTCGTTAAGTTGCTCTATGTTACTGCCTCAACCTGATGTAAACTAGATCGATGACACCGATAGCTGAAATACGGAAAGTGTATTGACCTCTTTATGCTAACATGCTAGTGTTGTGTCGTCACTTAAATCGTTTATGTTAGCGACAATGGAGCGAAGGTGAAGATGCAGCACCGAACTGTTCATTAATCTGGCAGAGATAGCTTTTGTGCGGGCTTCATAAGTTTACCTGTGGTTTGCCAACCTTTCAGTAGATCTGGAATTATATCACATCTAATCTACCAAATGAGATATAAACAATATTATATGAATATGTATCACGACACACCAAGGCCATACTACGTGTTTATTAACGATCACGGACATATTATGTAAGCTACTGTTTGAAATACATTTATATTAATTGATCAAATCTAGATTGTGTGATGATTGTTTGAACTAGTGAATCGTTTATAATAAAGTATTAATATAGCGTACACCAGCTCCATTTACGTTAGAGACATATTAAATCTTTCTGTTGAAATTCTATCTTGGTTTTGAAGAATAGTGTTCAGCCGATTATGTAGTTTGTCATATAACATTGCAGTTATGTTTTTATTTATCATGATTATTTCAATGATTCAATATTTGAGCCTCCTCTAACAGGTTATCAATTTAGTTTTTACACAAGTACAACATATCTATAAACAAAATTGATTCTCTAAAGTAAACCAATTTATGACATTTCGGAGTTAACGATTTACCTTCTATATCTTTGCACAACACTTAAGAAAACAAAACCCAGGAAGATGGTAATTAATGTTTGTTTTGCTGATACGTCTTAAGGTCAAGGTTCATGCCCATAATCACATAGTTAAGAGCCTAAATTTAAAGTCATCAAAATACGATTATAGATAACTTAATGGAAAAGAATTATAATTACAATATTTATATCGTTCGTTTTATGTTTGTGTACTTCTCTCTTATGTTTGTGTGAATCCCCCCCCCTCTCTCTCTCTCTCTCTCTCTCTATATATATATATATATATATATATATATATATATATATATAAATTCCGTCACAAGCCACCACCATTAATTCCAGTGTTTTTATTGTATTTAATATAATGGAAGTCAGGGAAAGGATAAAATTAGTGACATTAGCAAATGCTTATCACTACTAAGTTTTGTATATTTGATTATTTTGTTTATAATCAAATTTTAGCGCTCATCTGACTGAATCCATATTTTATGTATTATCACAATTTTGGTGTAAGTCGGTTAAACTCAGTAATTGTGGGTGAGTATAGCGAAGAAAAAATGAAGGCATCATATAGATGATCCTGAATGATGCCGATTTGGCATACTTGTATATTTAATAATCAAATTAAGGTTTAATTTCATCCAAAACATCGAATGTTTTACGAAAATTAAATATGTAAAAATCCGATAATTTCCTGTGTTTTATGTAATGGAAATTGTAAATAAAGTCTTTATGATATTGATTCACATAATTCACTCATATTTATTGATACACTATTTTGATTAGTAGTTTATTCTCTGCGCTTGACGGTGATTATCGATCCTGATCTTCGTTGGTATAGCGAGTAATTTTTGTGAAAATATTTATGGGCGGAAGTCATTTAAGATAAAAGCAATGACCTTCGATACAGGCTTCATCTTAGTTTGTATGTGTGTGAGAGACAGCATGTGTTTTAGCATCTATGTACATTTACATATGTTTATATGTGTACGACTATATTAAAAAGAAAGCTAGATAGCAAGGCAAATAGCTAGCTATATAGTCATAAAATATATATATATATATATATATATATATATATATATATATATATATATATATATATATATATATATATATATAAACAGATAGACATATAGACAGACGAATAGATCGATAGATATACAAATATCAGATAGATAGATAGATAAATAGATAGATAGATAGATAATAAATATATATATATATATATATATATATATATATATATATATATATATATATATATATATATATATATATATATGTATATGTGTTTATATTTTGCTCAGTAAATAATACATACTTGAGGGACAGTGTAGCTACTGTTATTTTCCCACTGACCCCAAGTAACAATTGAACTAGCTTCGAGATTGTCAACTGAGACAAATGAGAAATACTGAGTATAGAGGATCAACATTAATATAAGGATAATATATTAGAAAAAAATATTGGCTAAAATGCCGAGAACCTTGTTCTCAATATTAGTACCAAGCAGGACATGTCTGACATCGACTATTTAAATGACAACAAATTGCTCCTGACTCTAAATGGTGGTGCTCAAGTATTCATCATATATATGTATGTTAGCTTCTTATTTATCTATAGGGAATTGCTAGTTACTGCACTTTCTAATATTTCCATCTCATCATATTTGTTATGGAAATAAATCATATCTGCATGCGATAAATTGTATGGCGAATAGGTCCAATACAATACACCCATACGTTCTACAATACAGTTATCTGTTTTACTAAACATAACGAGTTGTTTTCTGTTAGTTATATATATTTGGGTGTTTTCCCATATTCATTCTGAACTCGTCGATATTAACCGTTAAATACTATTTTTATAAGTATTATAAAGTTATTTTCTTATAGTGTCTCACGTTATTATTCCAAATTAAACTAAAACGGGAACATGTTTCACAAGTTGTATTCCTTAATAATACAACAAGTCAGTGTTGCTGAATGGTGAACAGTGATCAACCTTTGCTGTTGCCCGATTGTTGTTATATATTGAATGTTCATTCAACGTCGTCATTAATAAAAATACCATTGATCTAATCAATTTATTTGTCAAGTAGGAAGCGGATGTTAATAGTATGAACGTTAGATATGTGTGTCTAATAACGGTATGTCCTTTTTTTATTTCAATATTCTTAATTAAAACAATTCAATGTCACTTAATGTACAGAACATATTCTCGCCAATTCCCAGATCTATGAACCACATAGAAACACAATTCGTAGCACTGGTTCTAGCCAAATGAGATTGGCTGGAGAATGAATTAAGTTCGTGATTATGTTACTATTTACCATTGTTGAAATGATTATTTTATCGAGTCAGTCTGGACAGGTTTTATGGTCGATCCTTCAGTAAAATGAATTAAGCTAGTACTTTCCGATAAAAACTGCCTCGAGTAATCAATGAAGTCAGTCGGTCGGTCGGTCGATCGGTCGGTCGGTCGGTCAGTCGGTCGGTCGGTCAGTCAGTTTGCGAGTGAGCGAGTGAGTCGGTTATTATATATGTAGATCATTCATTCAGATAGACAACCTCTAAGTAGTTAATGTGTCAGTCGGTAATTGAGTCACTAAATTAATCGGTCAGTTACTCATCCAATGAGTCAGTCAGTCAATCATCATTAAGCAATAAAAGAAACTAATTTATGGAAATATTCGACTTCGTCTAAATGCTGTAGCAATACTCGGTCAGTACCCGCCCTTTGAAACTTATATATATATATATATATATATATATATGTGTGTGTGTGTGTGTGTGTGTGTGTGTGTGTGCGTGCGTGTGCGTGCGTGCGTGTGTGTCAAATAGACCAGTTTTACTTATGACTCTTATTTACTATAAATAAATCCTATGAATCAACATGGATCAAAACATTTGTAAACAGTTATCAGATCAGATATCTTTATCAGGGCAAATTAAACACACACACACACACACACACACACACACACATACACACATACAGAGAGAGAGAGAGAGAGAGAGAGAGAGGCTTTGTGTGACCTTCGACGAAGCCATAAAATCGGAGATACCAGCATATTGGCGCCCTAACTAATAACTCATCTTTGCACGAACAGTAATAACCTCTGAGAGAATGCTAATCTGCAGACACATCTACAGTTGATTGTGGCAAAGTAATGCATTGAGTCTCTTTGGGTATAACTTTCTTTTCCCGAGATTACGTTGCTGACCTCGAATAGTGGACAGAAGCTAATAACGTTGCCTTCAGTTAACGTTAAGCTGCAGCAGGTTATCACGATATGTAGCAATTAAGAAATGATTTATCAACTTAGTCTTAAACTTGAACAAGTTCGCACATTTAAAATAATGATGAATACCCGGTTTAGATTAAAGTAAACACAATCCTTTTGTCATTTTATGTTAGACAGGAGCTATATACAAACAACCTATTAAAGCACCTTATTCGGATACAATGCTTTCATGGACTGGGATAATTCAATATTAAAATACTACCCTAAAGGTTATATTGCTATATTATAGTTTTACTGTTCAGTAAATGGTGTATACAATTAAAAATAAAATAATATATTTCCACAATATTTTTTATCATATAGTTTGTGATATGTTTATATATTTTTTATAATAATCAAACTGAACAATACATTAGTATAGCACATGCAATATAAAGAAATAACGTAGAATAATTAGGGTATTCGAAGGTGCAAGTTTTAATTTCATCGACTATGCCAATATAAATAATGTTTTGTAGGAAGCAAAATGGTTATTTTGTTGTTTACCTTTTAAAACATTTATTCCAGCACTTTGAAAAGTAAGCACAAGTACCAACAAAAATAGACAAAAGCATTACTTTATTAGAAGGGAAGTTTTGATGACAAAAAGAATAATTATATGATCCGATAATTGTTAGTTATTTCCATAAAACAGTTGTCTTATATTACAGTTTGCAGTTTCTTCGATATGATTGCACCAAAGTGTGGTCTATATAATGCTTACTATGGTGAATACAGATTAACAAGTGTTTATATTGTATTATGTGACGTCACACACATATTATTTAGAAACTGTACATAGTCCATATTATCTAATGGTGAAGTTAATAAACGGCTAAATATAGTTTTTGTTTAATATAAAGAAGAATATCTACCACAATCAATAAAATAATGTTATGATCTTTTCATTATTTTCATTATATATAAGTTAATAATGCCAATAACTTTAATCAAAATTATATTATCTCATTTAACACATGACATAATAATATCCTTATATTTTATTATTTTATTTGATCGAGTAGTCAGACAAATGAATGGATTCGTGTTTTTTATCCATCGTAATTTGGTTTCTTTAACTACTGATAGTATGCATGCATAGTACCAGATTTACAAATTATGCAAACATGTACGCATGTACACACTTCATACACAGATAGAGAAACATACGACACGCACATACGCACACACACACCGCACGCACGTACACGCACACGCGCACACGCACGCACGCACACACATACACACACACACATTCTGGCATGTCAAAATTTATTTATATAACACACATAATTAAAATTCAAGTTCTCAATAATTACTTAACATCCGATGTTTCAGCAGTTTTTTACATATATAGTGAATACACCCAGTGAAGCCAAATAATATAAGTATATCAAAATGGAAATAATCATGATAAATAACAATACTATTGTTATATTATATGACAAACTACATATATAGCTACATCTAATCAATATCAACCCATTATTATAATTAACTATCACCTCTAACCTCCCCCCCAAACAATTTAACTGAAAGAATCAATCGACGTGTGTTACACATATCACATCCCGAAAAATAACCTTTAAGGAAATAATCCAATTATTGTTGGATATGTATATGTCCTAATAATATTATTTCATAAAGAGGGAAAACTAAAACACTTCATAATAAATAATAGATTTTAATATTTTCTAAAATAAATATGATAGATTTTAATATTTTCTAAAATAAATATGATAGATTTTAATATTTTCTAAAATAAATATAATAGATTTTAATACTTTCTAAAATAAATATAATAGATTTTAATATTTTCTAAAATAAATATAATAGATTTTAATACTTTCTAAAATAAATATAATAGATTTTAATATTTTCTAAAATAAATATAATAGATTTTAATATTTTCTAAAATAAATATAATAGATTTTAATATTTTCTAAAATAAATATAATAGATTTTAATATTTTCTAAAATAAATAGTCACTTTCAGGCTGTAGAAGACTATACATTAATCGTCGATTGAGAAACAAAATCTAGAAGTTTATTATGATATCTAACTTTCCATGATGGTTTATAAACATGTAATATGGCCTTGATGTATGATGAACTGGGAAGATTGATTGTTTCTGTCTCGTTCGATATAAATGGCATAATTCCACATCTAAGGAAGAGACGAGGAACCATAGTTCACATCATAAAGTCCCCGGAAAGGCCATACATGCCATATTAATGGACTGATCATAACTCTAGTCGTTACCCTCGTTCCATTATTTCTAATAGAAACAGCACAAGTCATTACACAACAACAAGATGTTATCATAAAGAGGTCAATCACCTATCCACATTTCAGCTGTTAGTTTCGTACTCTCATCCCCTGTGTCGGGGTCAATTACATCTCAATGAGGCAGGTATCCAGGGCAATTAAACGAGCATAATGGAGTCTCTAGTATCATAAACCGAACTGATAATTTATTCATCAGGACAATAGTGAGATTAATATATGTATGTGTACGAATGTGTGACTGTGTATGTATCTGTGTTAACTTATATGGTGAGGAAATCCATATATATATATATATATATATATATATATATATATATATATATGTGTGTGTGTGTGTGTGTGTATGTATGTATGTATTCGTACCACAATACACGTATATTTATTTATTAATCATAATTTAATATTTTCTGTTAGTTAACTGTCTGGTCAATATGATATAGTTCGTCCTATATTTGTAATTGATGATAAAATAGCTAGAATGTATTGTTCCTATTCCTATATTTGAGGTTAAATATAGGAATATTAAGACAATCTGACTTGCTCACTGACAGACTAACTAACACAAAAACTGAATGACTGACGACAAGATTGACGGATAGAATGAACAAATCACTGATTGTCTGACTGTTACCTATCTATATATTGTTGAAGGCATACGTATGAATATAATGTATGTAAGCGTGTAGGTACGTATGGAGATAGGAATGCTTGAATGTTTAACACATTGACATTTTTTGTGATTTATAGGTATTTTTATGGAAATATTAATTACATTTTCAACTAAATTCTATGCACTCTTACAATTAACAAATTAATCAGATGAGATGACCTTCTAATAAGAAATAGTTAGCCGGGAATTGAACCGATGTACTAGAGGAATGCGACTAAAAATAAGGATGGTTCTATCTACCGACTGAGCTGATTAACTAGCAACTTAACATAAATAAATAATGTATTATTTAATATTGATAGTTAGTTCATTTACGACATTGTCCCTATCAATAAGCTGATTGTCGTAAACTGATATCGCTCCATTTATCGTCTCTTTGTGGGTTCTCACATCAATAAAGCGATGTCAATATTAGAATACATGACGTAGTTGGATGCTAACATAAGGTCGAGGAATAGGATACGATTAAATATTAGTACTAAAACATCTAGATAAATTGGAACCTCCTCGGAGTCATAATCACCAAATGATTGGCATACTGGCTAACTCACTAACCCACTCCTTATTCACATGCTCTATATATGTATCTCTTTTTTGTCAAAATTCACCCTGCTGACCACAATTACCATGCTATGTATTAATCCTTATCCAGGATATGCTTTCAATATGTGCAAACAAGAGAAAACAGAAAGAAGTGAAAAAACAGAATTAACAATATTTTTTCTTTGTTATCATATTTAAAACTAACGGTATTCCACCTGATTAGATAAATATTTAATGAGGATTTTGATGACAATATATTAGCATTTGCATGAAAATAACTACAAATCATCAAAGTTTAATATTAATATGTTACATATTTACGCATACATGCCTATAAATGTTCCTACATGCCTATATATTCCTAGACAATAAATGTTTGTCAGATAATACTTTAATATAATTTATGAACCTCTATTAATGGAACTGAGAAGGTCAAATATTCTTTGTTGATGGTTACATAATAATTAGATACGCCTATTGTTTTCTAAATTCTGATAATTTGAACAAGCACCACATTTATTACATATGTATCGCATGATAATGCCATTGAATCAAACCTGGGACTAGATATACAATTGAACTTGATGGCGACATGAATCTGAATAATTATTGTGAATGATTTATTGGAAAGGAATATATGGAAAATAGAGCAACGGAATTTTACATATAAATTCACGACAATAATAAGTATGAAAAAATATTAATAACTATGAATAGTAAACGCAGTATCAATTTCAATATATATAAGCAATTGCAACGGCAGGCATCTTTTATTTAATTAATATTAAGCTGGATAGTATAGGATTTAAAATATCATCCGTCTTTATTTGATGTGCAAACTAATTAATATTAATATTATTATTGCAAAACCTCTATTGCACCAATGTCATCGAGAAGAATCAATCCCAGTGGCACACCTAGTATAGGGATTGGGAAAACTCATAATCCAGGTACAATGCAAAGTTAATAAACAAATGATCACATGGAGTGAAAACTTAGGAAGGATAAACAAGTATGAAAAGCTGATTTTTTAAAATGGTGACGGAAAGAAACTATGCTATTTGATGACTTAATATGTTCAGAGGGTGAATTCCAAAGAGTAGGGACAGCAACTGAAAAAGCACGAGTCCCAGTGTATGCTTTCACCCCAGGAAGAGACAGCAAGTGAAAACCAGATGAACAGAGTTCTCTGGGCTTGGGTGCTAAAGAAAGCATGGAAAATAGTTATGAAGGTTCTCCAGAAGAAAGAGTTTGATAGGCAATAGTGCAGATTTTGAAAATGATGCCAGATTGAACAGGGAGCCAGTGAAGAGATTTCAGAAGTGGGACAGAATGGAAAAACCGAGGAGACCGTGTGACAACCCTAGTTAAGCAAGTTTGAACACACTGAAGCTTTGCAATATTCATAGATGCGATGTTATAAAAAAGCGAGTTGCAGTAATCAAGCCTACTAGTAATGAGTGATGTAGCAATGGTTTTGGCAACTGGAGGAGATATACTCGTATAGCGATGAATACGGCGAATGACAAAAATATGTCAGAAGCAGTCACGACATGTCAGAGAAATATGTTTCGGAAATTAAAATCGCTATCAAATGTAACATCTAGATTATGTAGAGTATCTGATTAAGCTATTAAAAACACACGTCCAAAAAACTAATAACAGTGAAATGGTTAAAAACGTTAATCTCAAACGATACACGTAGTTGAACAGAAATTGTCCATTTATTTTCTTGTTTCCTTAAATCAGCTTCATTATAGAATCATTGTCACTTATATAAACTACGACTACGTACACATGTAGTTGGGGAAATTTCAGTATATCGCATTTGTCTAGCACAAGTGTCTTTAATGGCGAACCATCATATTAATGTTATTAATTAAGATTTTGTCATATCTTTAAATCGTATCATATGTGAATGATAGCTGACGTAGGAAGGTTAATACAAAGTCAAATAGAAATAGGACTTCAGTGAATAGCCTACTTGACTCTAAGAGAAGCATCGACATATCTCAAATATAACAAAAGACTCGAATTAACATATATTTAAGATCAGAGTCCATATAATCTATCAACATGGCATACTATTTGTAAACTAGCAACAGTATAGCGTTACTGAAATATCCAAGAGATTTATCACTCATAGACAGACAGACACACACACATACATACATACATACATACACACACACACACACACACACACACACACACACACACACAGACAGGGGGAGAGATAGCTAGAGTAACAACTAGCAAACAAGAAAATACATCTTCAGTCACAATGCATTGAAAAGGAGCAGTCGTTAAGAAAGCGCCACATTCTGCAGCTATGTACTACTCGTTAAGATTGAAATATAGCAAAGGACAGGACACTCAGAGAGCTGGATCAGAGTGTGAATATTTGAACGACAAATAAAAATAAAATCTCTTCCTTGTCTAAACTCCTCGGTTTATGAGAGACTGTTGACATCCCTAACAAAGATAAGTTATCTAAATGGGAAATACGTTTATTAACAAAACCGTTATAAGTTAGTTTCTGATAACAAAATGATGATAGCCCTATATATGTTGATGATGATGATTGATGTTTTACGGCTAATTTTGTGAAAATGGGCCCTATATATGTGGATATATGTAAATTATATTATACATAGTAGGCTCACCGAAATATACACGATCGGTTGTCCTATTCTCATCAAAATATTCATCATACAATTAACTGAAAACAAAACAAAAACTTATAATAGTCCTCAAAAAAAGGTTTGACAGGAAAATAATTCATCATTAATCTACGATATGTAGAACTTCTACTGATGGATATGAATCGGAGATTAGCAAACTACATCGATTTCACCGAAAAAAGAAAGTTAGGCTCAAATGTTGACAATTTTACTACGTCTTCTATGAACATCACATCATTTCATATAGTATGAATAATGAATAGATATATCTATCATATAATATGCAAGACCCTTTGAACCATAATTGTGCAGAGTATATATATATATATATATATATATATATATATATATATATATATATGGGGAGAGGAGCGTCCGCACCAGCTTACACCACTGAAAGGGAGAGGGAGAGAGAAGCTTTATAAATCATTCCGTGAAGACATAAAGCTTGAGATACCACTCTCGTTTATTGCCTTTACATAGCCATTACTAACCTGTGAAGGAATACTAATCTGGAGACACATCTAGAGTAAATGGTGTCAAAGTAATACATGGAGTCTCTTCTGGGAATAACTTTCTTTGCCTAAGATTATGTTCCTGACCTCGAACGGTGGAAATAAAATATAATGTTATTTGCTTGGATTGACCTTAAGGCATAACCTTATCAACCAAATTATCGCGATATGAAGGAAATGAATTGCACTCCATTATTTCAGGCTTAATATTAAACAGTTTTGTTAGAACAATAAATGCTGAATGTCGGATTTTAAACAAATTCAGTTTTCTGACCTTCATAGCGAACACAATACTAATATTAATATGTGTGTGAAAGACATACGTACAAGTGGGGCGTAAACGTTATGTGACAGCTTATAATCTAATGAAACATGTCTGATATAAGAAAATATTAGTTTTTCCAATAATTATTTATCACAAGTAATATGTTGTTATTTTTCCGTTATTATTTTATTCTTTACAATTTTAGAAATATACACAATAAACGTTTCTACGAAAACAGGTTAACTATTTTTCACTTAAAAAAAGTATAGTAATTATATGATCTATAGTTTGTGTCATTCGTTGGTACAGATTCGTCTGTTTAATGTAGGACAGTGTATTCATTAATATGGTAGTTTCACAATACGCTATTTCGCTCTCCCTTTTGACATATTTTGAAGATTATATAAAACGGGGACACATTTGTGTTACAAATATAGACAAATATTTGACCATTTTAACTGCTGGTGAATGAGTAATATAATTGTGCAAAATCAGATTTTACTAGAATGAAGGTAGAAAATACCCAGTAACCACTTTTTTATTTCGAGAATGAGTCATTCTTTTTCCATTTATTTTATGTATCATTTTAGAGCTGACTATAAACGTTACTTGTGTTGTATCAGCCACTATGTACTGATAGTTACCATGATTTAACAACATACAATGAGTCAATTTTTCGAAGTAATACTAACTGTGAATTGATAAAACAAATTACACTTCTGAAGTACATATGATCAATCTTTGCCTTAAGAGGAAAATTCTATGTATCATTTAAAAATTACACATTTTGTTGAAGATCAGACTTTTATGGGTTTAAACGTGTCTCTCCAAAATGATAAACAACGATCCAATATTTAATTTTTGCACTAATCGGTTCAATCCAGATAACAGGCGGATTCTAGGGAGTACTTTCCAGATAGTACGGCACGATTAATTTATCAATTTCAATATAATCTTCTATGTGAAATTATGACTCAAGAAGAGTTAGAAATCATTTATATAAGTCTTGTTCCCGAACGTTCTCGTTAACCTAAGAAAATACGAAACAAAGTCTACTTAATTAACCAACGTTTAGCTGAATTCTAGAACTTATGTAATGCTTATAATGAATTTATTTGCGGCAAATGATCTGTACATAAAATAAACCCATATGTTTTTAGAAGTGTAATACTTAAGGTGCTGCTAAGTACTCTTAAACGTCAAAAATCAATTTGTATTACCACGTTATATTACTAAAGGTATGTATTGCGGTTGACTATTTCTTTGATAGGTTTAATTTATTGTATGTTATAAATTCTGCTTACTATGTCATAAAACGGAACAACAATTGTTTACATATGGCTCTGTTACTCGAAACATAACATTTATAATTTGTAATCGTCCACTTTAGTCAATGGTGAATAACAAGTTAATAGACGACTTAACGTACAAGCTAGATAACCGAACGAACTATACCTGCCGGGGTGAATAAAGCAATGATATGGTTATTTCATTTTTGTTCCATATAATAATTTATCTACATCTAAGTTAATAATATCAATTACCTATGAAAATATATAAGTCAATATTCGGATGAGTCAAATAAAATATAACATTAATAACCGAAACTTGTAATACATAATTTGCATTCCATCTATTAATTATATAAAGATTGATAACACATCAGTCGGTTTCCGTATCTAGAACATTGTTATATGTCAATCAATATTTTGTTTCCTTTAACTAATATTCAAAGTCTTGTTCTGTCTCTATTGAACAATGTAACACATGATCAATAATATTAGACACAACTAGGATTTGGATAATTTAATTGACAGTAATAATCAATAAATACACACACAAACACATAATTTCACACACGTATATATACCCTTTACACAGAGACACGCATACAAACACACACACAAACACACACACACACACACACACACATTGACACACATACACGCAGAGATACACACGCACGTAGAAATTATATTCATATAACACACTTCATTAAAATAAATTTTGACAATACTTTTTTGCCATTAGAAGTTATATCACACGATAACACACTTAAAGCTTACAACATATAACCAACCTCTGAAACCAGATAGCTCATCTTTTTTGTCTCACGTGGTTTATGGATATAAAGCGGCTACTAAAATGCATTAGGTCAGGCTATCAACTTAACCAGTGATGTAAATATTGCAATTGCAATTGCAATTATGTGTCCATTAATATGCTACTAATGTATCTTGACGGCATTAAGTTAACATTCTTTAGCGCGTAATTTTCGGAAGGAATACGGAATTCAGGATACATCAACACAACACACATTAAATACATTATCCGATTATAGGCTACCTGGGACGACCGATTGTTTATATCTCCATGACTATAACAATTAGGCGATATAATCCCCTATCTACTGAGGGGGCGAGGGATCATGGTTGGCACGATTAACTGTCTATGTCAGTTTTTTATGGACAGTTTATTGCTCCAGCCTTCACCTTCGCTCCACTATCCCCAACATAAACGCCACAAGTTAGCACACAACAACAGGATGTTATCGTAAATAGATCAGTCACATCACCATATTTCAGCTGTGTCAGTGGCACACTCTCAACGTGTATTTCGGCGCCAATTACACTTCAATGAGGGTGCCATCTAGAGCAAATAAATGAGCATAATCCAAGTCTAGTACCATAAAACTAAACGATAATTTATTTCTCCAAACAGCGGGATGATAAGGTTAATGGACACTTTATTTCATCTTGTTAATTATTTAACTTATTTATTAACTAATCATAATATGTTGTTTTCTGTTGAATAAATAGCTGGGGGTGTTTCTCTAATATTTACAGTACTCATCGATGTTATCATTTCGTCCAGAATTGGCATTGGTGATACACATATAAGACTATTGACCAATTTATTGTTTATGTTCTATATTTGATGTTACAATTTACTATCTCTTACCGACCAGTACTATCCACATTGCAAGAAGATATATCTCATCTCTGTCTATGGCTTTTATGCCTACATGGCTTGTGAAAGATTGTCTGGATGATATGATAAGCCCAATTACAAATATAGTTAATAAATCATTATCTCTGAGTGTTTTCACAAGATCCATGAAAGCTGCCCTTGTAAAGAGAGTGAATTCCAAAGAGTAGGGAAAGCAACTGAAAAAGCATGAGTCCCAGCATGAGTTATAACCCTGGGAACAGACAACAGGTGAAAACCAGATAAAAGGAGTTTTCTGGGCTTGGATGTTAAAGAAAGCATGGAAAATAGATATGAAGGTTCTCCAGAGGAAAAGGTTTGATAGGCAAAAGTGCAGAGTTTGAAAATGAAGCGAGGTTGAACAGGGAGCCAGTAAACATATTTCAGAAGTAGGACAGAAAGGAAAAAACCGAGGAGACCGCGTGACAACCCTAACTAAGCAGTTCTGAATACATTGAAGTCTTAGAATATCCTTAGATGCAATGTTATAAAGAATAGAGTTGCAGTAATCTAGCCTATTTGTAATGAATGCTGTAGCAATGGTTTTGGTGACTGAAAGAGAAATATAGCGCCGAATACGGCGAAGGTCAGGAATATGATACAACTAGGAGCGACATGTCAGAGAAATATATTTTCTGAAATTAAAATCACTATCAAATTTAACACCAATATTACGTAGAGTATATGATGGCGTCATGATATGACTAAGGATTTTCGTAGGGAAGAAATGAGTAAGTTTACTGTGTTTTCTGGATGTACCAATAATGATGAAATCTGTTTTGTAATATTCTAAACTATTACAGACCTGTTTCAAATCTTAATTTGTATCTAAAGTAATAGAAAGACCAGTTGCTTTCCATCTAAATATATATTTGATCAATAATAACCTTATTGAATCACTATAGTCTTCCTACAAACGTGGTCAGAGCACTGAAACAGCCTTTATTGAAAAATGATATTATGGCGTCAAATAATCAAGGCAAGTCCGGTAATACTTGTTCTTCTGGACAAGATTGCTGCTGACCATAATGTACTTTTCTCTAGGTTAAAAGACACGTTTGGGCTGACAGGTAAAGTACTTGAATGGAATGTCTGTTCAAGGTATTTTATCTGGCGTTCTGTTTTTGTCATCTGGTGTACCACAGAGCTCACATTTTGGTTCTCTGGTTTTCACAATGTATGCAAGTCCTCTTGTGATCAGTGCGCAGCGAGGTGGGATTAAATATCACTTCTATGCTGATGACACACAGCTCTCTCTCTCTCTCTCCTCTCTCTCTCTCTCTCTATATATATATAATATATATATATATATATATATATATATATATATATATATATATATATATATATATATATATACTGAATCCGACAATGAGTTAAATTTATCCTCTTCCTTGAAGTATTTAGAACATTGTATTGCTGATATATGCCTATGGATAACTCAACATCTTCTAAAACTAAATGATACAAAAACATTGTGTTTAATCCTTAAAGACACCAGCATTACAGATGGGTGAATCTTCGATTACTCTAACAAATCTAGGGGTTATTTTTGACCAACTTTTTAACATGTATAAATATGGCACATCAGTATGCCGAGCTTCCTACTATCATCTTAAGAACATTCACTGTTTAAAAGTATTCTTGACACAAGAAACACATGCCACTGTTACATCTCGTATAGACTATTGTAACTCCCTGTTATTTTGCATATATGATTATAACATTAATCGCCTTCAGCGAATTCAGAATAGTGCAACTCGTATAATGACAAATACTCGAAAATATGATCATATCACCCCAATTCTTCAAAACCTATATTGGATACCTGTTAGACAGCGTATCCATTTCAAGATTTTATTAATAACTTATAAATCTATTAATGATATGGCGTCAGAATACCTGTGTGAACTGGTTTCCATTAGAAAGTCATTCCGAAAACTCAGGTCATCCAGTGAGATATTATTGCAGGTGCCAGTGTCTTGGCTCAAGTCATATGGTGATTGTGCGTTTAGTGTTGCCGCCCCTCCCTCTTTGTGGAATAAGTTGCCGGCAGATATTAGAAATGCGTCGTCTCTTAAATAGTTTAAATCTGTTTTAAAAACACACCTATTTAAAGTCCGCTTTCACAGATAAATAATTATTATCTTTTAATTCACTTATATGGTTTTATAGACATATTATTTGGGGTATTATTATATTACATATAATCTGTACAGCGGTTTTGAATGGCTCCTGCTAGTAAGGGTGCTTTATTAAATATACATTATTATTATTATTATTATTATTATTATACTCAATGGGCAAATACACACACACACACACACACACACACACACACACACACACACACACACACACACACACAACATACATACACACTCACACAAAGCTGAGGTCAGCATCTGAGGTGTCGAAATGTTTTATATACAGGTTTCTTTTGGACCACAGACAATTACTGCTGAATGTAAACTGTGGTGTCAAAATAGTTTATGATATGTATGTAGCAAGTCACCATTGAGCCACGCGCACGTGTTGTTTGTTGCGAGCTGTGGTATCAAATGGTATGTGTTTTACGTGCTTCCGCTTTTTGTACGTAGCCTGCATGTAGCCGCTTTCCTGTGGGCGTGACATATTTGTCGCGTACGAAAAGCGAATTAGCTGGTTCCCACAGGCTGATGAGTAGACCAGACAATTACTTAGGTATAAGCACACATCTATCAATATGTGGAAATATGGAACTTTTTTATAGATTAATGTATATATAGTTGTATTTGTGTTTAGATTTATGAAGGTAGGTTTCGAAGGATGTTTAGATATATTGATGCCCTGTGCCTGTTGCCTCTTACTATGTACCCTAAAACACTCACACACACATACATACATACACACTCACACAAACACTAACACAGCCACATACATACATACATACACATACAAACACACACACACAAACACCAGAGAGGGGGGGTTGTGAGATAGATAACCAAATAAATATTCCATCCGCAAACATAAACGGAAAACCAAATGTTGTTAATATTTATGATTAAGTAAGAACCACATTCTACAGTTATATTCCACTTGTTAAGACAACAATATGTCACAATGAATGAGGCTCAAAATGGGGGAGGGGGAAGTGAGGGGAGTTCATCGTTTATATTTTATTAACAAAGCAAGCTAAACTATCTCTTCCTTATACAACCTCCTCATTGTAAATTACTGCAGATATAAACATGTGGTTCTAATAATCATAAAGAGGCAACAATGTTTGGCTCTAAATAATGGAAAAATTGTATTGTAAGTATTTCAGATTTCTTTAATCTATGTTTATTGCATTTTCAATATATAGATTGTAATATTTTTCTCATGATAATGGCAGATACCTATATATTTAAATTTTTCTTACAACAGATAAATATTAAAGTGAACGATTTATTTTTAGTCTTTTATATTT
Organism: Paralvinella palmiformis; assembly: GCA_025642065.1. NCBI lineage: Eukaryota > Metazoa > Annelida > Polychaeta > Terebellida > Alvinellidae > Paralvinella > Paralvinella palmiformis. The sequence goes on along the minus strand of JAODUP010000699.1, from coordinate 3,505 downwards.
TCAATTGCGTACGAACAACAAAACTGGTGTCATGATGTTCGTCTGCAAAAGAAGATGGCTTATTTTATCATCTAATTCTAAATAAAAGAGCCATGTTGAAGATTTTGCTTTTAGCGTTATGAGTAGATAGTAATGCTATAACATATATATTTCAATTTTCATCTTCAATCACATAAAGATTTACTCACCCTACAATATATCAAATATTCTCAAATTAAATGTTCTCTTTAATAATAAAAAAGCATTTAATGAGAATCAAATATACCTCTTAATCCCGTTTCTCATATAAGATGACAGTAATTTGTGCATCTACAATGATGTACCCAATGATAAGCATAGCAGCCTCATATGAAAACGATTTACTCACATTTATTATAATTATAACATATCTATATTGTTATCGTGTTATTAATATATTATATATCTTCTGGCAATAACAAAATTAAATTTAAAACAAAAGAATAATGTTATCATGCTTATATTATTGATATGATTGCCATCATTCTTATTTGATACCAAGCGTAGTACAATAGGATAAGATTAATCTTGTTAATCTAAAATTGCAGCCTAATCTACCTGAATAGATGTCATCCTATCGGTGTAATCTATGGAGTCATCTTCTTGAATATGTGCCCTGAATATAACGGATTTCACAGGCATTTTATAATTATGAACAAACGCGGTTTATCGTTCGGTCTAGGTTCTGCGCAATCCCTGATGTTAGAGAAGTATTGTCTGTAATGATTAAGCAGATTATCCCATTTTGAGCCTCATTCATTGTGACATCTGTATTAGCAAACACTGAAGAATATTATGAACTTCGTTCGCTGGATTCGGTGAGGATTACAGAAGTCATAGTATCAACGAGATAACATCGGATAAATAACGACTTTATTCTACATCGGAATCAAGCAGGCTCTGTCTTAAATTTCAACTTCTATTCACCTTCAATCAAATATTCTTAAACCATTCGAAACGTCAACGCGTCCAACAACAGGTCGGCGTCAGGTTGACACGTTATCTTCCTCTAATGAATGTTATTCCTTGATATCAAATTCCCCGGCTTTATTTTTATTACAGGAGTCTCAAACAGACGTGCAACAACGTGAAGTTGGATAAATAATGGAAATAACTCGAAAACTATAGCGCACCCGAAGTGTTAACGGCTCGTTATTGATGGACCGATTGAGTGATTTGCTGATTGATTGTCTATTGAAACCGAAACTGTCCATTGAAATAGAACAATCAGAGTATAATAAGAGCGAAGTCCAAAATGTAATATGTTTTCCTAAAATAACATGTTTCTATTCGCTAATAGATCCATGATATAGGCTTAGAGACACAACGTTTATACCATTAATGGGGTTTTAGAAATCTCCCTTTGTTATGTGGACATAACTGGGTATCCCTGCCTTACACTGTGATACCATTATATATGCTCATCATGACCTTAATATGGACATAACAAGGCACGAATACTACATTGCCATCAGGGCAATATTTCACCATCACTGGGGCTAACACAGATTATGTTTTCCTATGAATACTGGTGTCGTCACTGATTAGATTCTGAAGATATATAACCTTTACGTTCGAAGAGAAGTATTAACTGGTAATTCCATGAAGTACTCTCTCTCTCTCTCTCTCTCTCTCTCTCATATATATATATATATATATATATATATATATATATATATATATATATATATATATATATATATGTGTGTGTGTGTGTGTGTGTGTGTGTGTGTGTGTGGTGTGTGTGTGTGTGTGTGTGTGTGTGTGTGTGTGCGTGTGCGTGTGTACGTGTGTGTGTACGCGCGTGTATGTATGTATGTGCGTGAGTGTAGTTATCTATCAATCTATATATGTATCGATTGACCTCTGTGTATTTGAGTGTGTGTCTTTATCTCTTTGTTGTATATGCATTAAAGTTCCAAATATATATCACAGGAATGTTTCCTTTGATAGTATCACTGGCTGCTAACAATAATTGACACAATAACATTTTACTGGACATACCTTGTTAAATGTCAGCAAAAGGCCCATAAATGATGTTCCTAGCTGAATGGTCTAGAACATCAACCGCATCCAACCTAAACCGACACAGTTGGACCACAGATCACTACTACCTGAGTTCGAATATCGGCCTGGGCATAGCTGAAGGTTGTTTGATCTTTGACTTCGTCTCATTACACAAAAGTGATGGTAAAATATAAATCACAATCATCACCATCACGATCGTTACCACTCCCACCACCATCAACTCTACCACTACCGTCATCACCACTACCACTACCATCATCACCATCATCACCACTACCACTACCGTCATCACCATCACCGTCATCACCACTACCACTACCGTCATCACCATCACCGTCATCACCACTACCACTACCGTCATCACCATCACCGTCATCACCACTACCACTACCGTCATCACCATCACCGTCATCACCACTACCACTACCGTGATCACCATCACCGTCATCACCACTACCACTACCGTCATCACCATCACCGTCATCACCACTACCACTACCGTCATCACCATCACCGTCATCACTACTACCACTACCGTCATCACCATCACCGTCATCACCACTACCACTACCGTCATCACCATCACCGTCATCACCACTACCACTACCGTCATCACTATCACCGTCATCACCACTACCACTACCGTCATCACCATCACCGTCATCACTTCTACCACTACCGTCATCACCATCACCGTCATCACTTCTACCACTACCGTCATCACAATAATAATAATAATAATGTATATTTAATAAAGCGCCCTTACTAGCAGGAGCCATTCAAAGGCGCTGTACAAATAATATGTAATTTAATAATACCCCAAATAATGTCTGTAAAAACCCTGTAATGATTTAAAAGATAATAATTATTTATCTGTGAAAGCGACCTTAAATAGGTGTGTTTTTAGAAGAGACTTAAAATTTCCAAGAGACGACGAATTTCTAATATTTGCCGGCAACTTATTCCACAAATTGGGGGCTGCAACACTAAACGCACAATCACCATATGACTTGAGCCGAGACACTGGCACCTGCAATAGTATCTGACTGGATGACCTGAGTTTTCGGGATGACTTTCTAATGGAAACCAGTTCACACAGGTATTCTGGTGCCATATCATTAATAGATTTATAAGTTATTAACAGAATCTTAAAATGGATACGCTGTCTAACAGGTAGCCAATGTAGTTTTTGAAGAATTGGGGTAATATGATCATATTTTCTAGTATTTGTTACAATGCGAGCTGCACTATTCTGAATTCGCTGAAGGCGATTAATGTTATAATCAGATATGCCATATAACAGGGAGTTACAATAGTCTATACGAGATGTAACAAAGGCATGAACTACAGTTAAAAGTGATTCTTGTGTCAAGAATGCTTTTAAACAGTGGATGTTCTTAAGATGGTAGTAGGCAGCTCGGCATACTGATGTGACATGTTCATGCATGTTAATACATTG
>JAODUP010000698.1:80000-223108 GCA_025642065.1 Paralvinella palmiformis | reverse complement strand
TTTAGTGACTTTTTCACAACTGTCTGATATCAGTCTCTGTAAAAGGCTCAAATGTATCCATCATGGATATGCAAGACTCTTCTACCAATGGTGTACCCTGTGATAAGGTGTGGACGGGAACCCACTATGTATATTTAATATTTTTTGACAGAAGAAGTTATTAAAACAATGGGCCATATCTTTATCTGAGTTGATATTATTTGGGAGGACAGTTTGACTTTTATGTAATACTTTATTCACAACACTGAAAACAGTCCTTTGTTTTCCCCTTGGATGCTTTGATCTTTCTATTATAGTATTCGGATTTAGCAGAGGCAAGGGTATTTTTAACAAGAATTTTACTGACCTTGAACATTTCAAAATGAACACACAAACTGGTCCTGATCCACAGCGCTCACAATACCTTCTGTGTCTCTTTGCAGCCTGTATGTTCTTATTATACCATGGAAGCATTGGTCTGCTTGGCATTTCCTTTGTCCTTAAAGGTGCATGTTGATCTACAATGTCTCTCAATGTATTATCATAGAGATCCACCAGATGATCCACATCATCCGGTGGATCCAATACCAGAGAAGAGACTTGCAAAATCAGCAAGAAAAGCCTCTTGTCAATTGACTTGTATCTTCTATATGAAATATCTTTAGATGAAACAGATTGTTTCTGAAAGATACATTAATGTCAACAAGGAAATGATCAGACAGCATGGAAGACACAGACACACCTTTAATCAAATTGTCATCATCACGGGAGATGACAAGATCTAAGATGTGACCATGTCTGTGTGTTCTTTCTTGGACATGCTGCCTGAGATTGGCAGATCTAAGAATGTCAGCCAGTTGTTTGGTATCTGCATTCCTCTGGCAATCCCAATGTATATTGAAATCACCTAAGATCAACAGATGACCACTGTTGGTAGCAAGAGAGTCAACAAATTCCGAAAATTCCTTGAAGAAATCTGCTGCTTTCAGGCCATTTTTCTTAGTGGGGTGTAATCGGTAGATAATAGCTACACGAACACTTATCCCCCCAGATATAAAAGTCAGTTGGTAATTTTCAAAAGACTTAGCCTGAAAACGCAAAAGGGTTTCACACTTCAAAGAATCACGGAGAAGAATGCCGACTCCCCCACCTTTTTTGTGAATCCGAGCTGCATGGTGGAATGAATATCCAGCTGGAGTCACATCACCAACAATTTTCTGGTCTGAAACATTACCAGTCAGCCAAGTCTCTGTTATGACAAGAGCATCAAGATCCATATCCTTAACCAACATCAGATATTTCATCAGATTTATTACAGATCGACTGACAGTTAATAAGACCAATACTTACATTTTGTACAGCTGTGCCATTATATGGTGTTATTGGCACAGTGATCAAATTACTGGCATCAGACCCAATCTGCTTTGGATGTTTTCCACTACGTGGGCGCATCGCTAAACAAATGGTATTATCACCATAGGGTCGTAATGCAAGCAACTGATCTCTACTATAATTCATTATAATTATAGAAATAAAATAAGTGAAAAATTTAAATAAAAAAATTAAATAAAACAAAACATACACAAGCAAAAACCGAGTTCTTATGGGAAACACTGGAGCGGGCGATAATATAGGGCGTCAAATGAGCAGTTAAAAAGAAAATACAAGAAATACAAAATAACTAAATATAATCAATTTATATTAATCTAAATTAAATCTATATTACATAATATGCAAAATACACCAGTTTCACTGGTGTAACTTATCTAATAGCTGAACTATCCGAGAAATATTCCGGTGCCATTACATCGAGAGCCGGTCATACTTCCCGCCACTTGTATGATTCCCACTATAAATCCCACTATCTCTAGGGGCCTTTTATCAATGTTGTCTTTATACCACTGAATGAGCATATGGCATGATGTTTTTCTCTCACTGTTGACAACTGTGTAGATAACTTGTGTCATCGATTGTGTGTACAGAATTTGATACTGATTTTGTGCAGTTGAGGGCTGTGACTTTTGTGATGAAGAAGATATAACTCCATTACACGGCGAGTTTGATGATGATTTTTATACTTTTCACAAAGTGAATTTTTGCTTCGGTCGCATTTTGAGAATTTGTTGATGGTTATCAAGACCAGTGATTGTTGGACATTCTTACTGATTTTCAGCTGCAAAATACGCGCATCAGTCCCTTCCTACAGATAATCTTAATGTCGGTGTAAACTGATTCTTCTATAAATGTATGCCAGACTGATCATAATATGGCTTTGTTTCAATTATAAACCTACCTCAATACTCACTTACTCAAAGTGACCCCCAAAGGAATATCTCCTTCAGTCGTCCTCAGCATTATTGTTTCATCACCAATCTTAAAGAACCACTTGCGTTGAAAAATCACCCGCATTCTATTTTTCTAAGATGGACCTTACTGCATATTGGACAATGGCAGAATAATCCAATCTATTCACACGCATCATTTACTGTGTGATCTATGAACGCCTGCCATCTTGCGCTCATCCCAGCCCAATTTAGAATAATGTGTGGTGCTTTATTCTCGATACAACCCCGAAGACAGATGGGTGTGTAGCAAAGATTAATGCAACCTGTTCCTCCTCGGCTCATCCATTTCAATGTCTCTGCCAGCTTTTTGCCAATCCATTCTAATGGTTTCATTCCACGTGCCACGGGCCAAGAAGACTCGCTGTTGATTGTCAAAGTTTTGTGTCTGGTTGGCCGATTAGCCCAATTTGCATAGCTTTAATTGACATCCGTCTCGTTGCTGGTATATACAAAATCCCAGTGAGCTATAACTAAGGACTTGAAGTTTACCAATTCAAAAAGGTAATTACATCTACATGAAGACGTAGGTGTTTTAAACTTGTTTTCTAATGAATTTACTAAGCACCCACGTCAACGCCACGTTAGCGTATTATTCAGGTCAACATTCATAATACCGTGGAAAGATTTTTTTTTGTATTGCTCAGTTCTAATTCGTATATGCCTATGATTGATGAACATCCTCAGATTCAATAACCAGCTTGGTGTATTTTATGGATCAGTAAGCCAGATGTCACTCGGAGAACGACTGACAGTCACGTCTGGAATCTGTTAACAATGATGATATATTTTATTTTCTAGAATGCGATTCCTAAATCTGTGGCCCAGGTGTTGGCACACTGTGGGTCGCAAATTGCAACTTGTCAGATAAAATCCCAGTGTGTTCCCTTATAAGGTGGAAGTTAGGCAGCATCCCCATGGCCCAGCTGGTAGCGAATTTGACCACTGATCTCTAACACTTGGGTTCAAAGTCTAATCTCTTTACGTTCCAAAGGATGCTTCACCTTTCACTCGCCGCCTTTGCCGAATTTGAGCTTGCTAGGTATATAAAGGTAGCCAAAACACAGCCAGATTTCAATAAAGGGCCTGAATATAGTTTGATCTAATATTATATCCTGAATTATATCGGTGACAGAGGCTAATGAAATCACTCACTCGCCTACTAACCCACTCACTAATCCACTCATTATATAGGTGCCATTTTAGTGAAAAGTATAGAAGCTTTGCTTACTGGTTCAAAGGTAATCTTCATCTCTTTTTTTCATGGTATCAATCAGTCTGTTTGTAGTCATTGTAGTGATAGGTAGGTCTTGTCTGGGAAGTATTGTGGTAGTACTAATCGACCTTGACCCGTATCCTGTGTATCAACTTCATAAACACATTTATTTTTGGTAATGTGCCCATATCTGTTATCCAATACCGGGATGGAATTTTATTTTGGCATACATTAATATCATCATCATCATCATCATCGTCGTCGTCATAAAACCAAATACATAATTGATTATGTGTGTGCGGTATAAACTGGTACAGATACTCAACTGTTGGATATCAATAAATAAGCATCTATTATGGAGATTAATTTTAGCTGGTAGTAGAAATAGCTTGGTGATGACAATGAGCTATCGTGTAGAAAGAGAATACATCTGCTATATTTATATCACTGTGTGTGTGTGTGCAGCACTGAAACAGGGAATACAAACCATGATTATAACATATGAACTTCTCATCAGGGGTGTCTGTTGAGTCCAGATTGCAGACTTCATAAAAACTAGTCCATGTATGGTGGGTGGACTTATCATTCCCTCAGTGTAAGTCGCTCCGTGTGTGTAAAAGTTGCAATTCTTTATTACTGTATACCCTTTCATGTCAGCCATATTGTAGAGAGAGAGAGAGTGTGTGTTTTACAAATTACAGATTTCCAATTTAACTAATGTTCAGCTACAAGGCGATCCAGAGCCAATCGGGATTCGAGCAGAAATAATCGTCGATGGCGGTGACCGTCGAGTGGAAAATTTGGAGGACGTGTCCTCTTGTCGTCGATTGGCTACCAAAACGATGCCGGGAAAGGGTTGAGCTTGTTAGCGTCATCGTAGCCGGCCGATGTGCCGTCTCCGCCTCGCATAGAGCGAAGGAAAGACAATCAAATCGGATCAGTTGTCGGCGGCGGTGGGGCACGGGACGAAGTTTGAGCTGATCCAATGAACCAGTTTGGCAATTACACCGATGGAGATGTATCTCTATCTGGCCGCCAACCGATATGGAATAATAACATGGTCGGGGTGCATCGGACCAGTTAATATATGGCCGAGCCGAATGCGCTTTCTACATAAATCGGGCCTTCATCTTGCGTGGCCGTGTGCCCACTTAACGCCAAAGCCGTCCTACTGCCCACAAACCTAATACCACCTGATTTACTGGAGGGAAGAAATAATGTAATACGTGTAAAACCTCTGCTGTTACGGGATTGGTTCTTCTGGGGCTTAGGACCGCATTACTGGGTCTTTGTGTGTGTGTGTGTGGGGGGGGGGTGGACTTACTAACATAAGGCAACACGTGTAGAAATGGATAGGTTTTGATAAGGTTATCTGGTCACGAAGCCATCACAGCTTTTGCTTGATAAAGTTCGGTAATTTTCCGCTTTGCTGATTCAATGGTTAACTTTTTTGTACTAAACGGGTCACTTTGTGTTTGTTTGTTGTGTTTTTATACGGGAAGGGAATGTCTGCTGATTAGATCATATTATTCTGGCTAGATGTGTTTTCATCACATGGATACAGTCTACCTGGATCCTGTGATCCAGAGCATATTTCACTGATAAAACACTGAAAAGTCAGTAATTTGTGAATGTTTGCTGATCAGGAATTCTCTCTACATGTTAGTTGTATACATTTCAGCTATCTTTTATTTTAGTTGTCTACACTTTAGTTGTCATCAACTTAGCTGTCTGCAACTTAGCTGTTTGTATGTTAGCTGTCTACATGTCAGCTAACTCTGTGTCAGCTTCCTACAGGATAGTAGTTTCTCATACACACATACACACACACACATATATATATATATATATATATATATATATATGAGTTCCCTAATGAATCACCCAAAGTATGAATTCACAATTTGAGATTCTATGTGCATTTGCCTCAATATTACACACTGCTAATACACACACATATATGTGTGTAGGTGTGTGTGTGCATTTGTTAGAGACTACTCAAACATAAATATACTCACATGGGAAGCACTTGAATACAGGTAAATTACATATCTTGGTGTAAGAAGTCAATGTTATAAATTTAGTAACCTGATGAATCATATAGATAATTGCCTGTTGTCAACCCCCCTCTCTCTCACACTAATCTTATTAATTTTAATAATTCCACAGTAAGATGTGGTAGCTGTCATTAATATTATATATATATATATATATATATATATATGTGTGTGTATATATATATATATAATATTATGAGAGCCTTGTATTTTACTCGTTTCCCTGACTGTAAATTCCTTTCCCAGTAACCATTCAGTTAAACATTGCTTTAGATATTTGCAGAAAAGCAAAAAGTATAATTTCTTTGTTAAACCAGATGTTATGGAATAATGAAAATCAGACAATAATTCAATTATATCCGTCATGAAATGAAGGAATTATTTAATAATAAGCTTCTGTTTATTTTGGCAGACGTGAATGATGAAATGAAATAATATACTCCCTCTTCCTTGACATAAATAATATAATGCTGACTTCTACATATTATTGGGACAATAATGGCAAACTGATTGCTTCTGAGATTGAGGCAAGTTTATTCCCGTCTTGGCTATTATAAGGAGCTCGACACAGGTGTGTTATCTGTATAACATATAATAATGGCATTGTCCTCACATTGCCCATCTAAGATACAATCATGGTATTGTTTCCATGTCACCTGGAACCTGATGATCTAGACTTTAGCTGTGTGTCTCAGTTCTGGATGGGATTACAATATAATACTAATTCATTACGTGATACTTTATATATCGATCAGATAATGTGTTTTATGTATATATATATATATATATATATATATATATATAGAGAGAGAGAGAGAGAGAGAGGGGGGGAGAGAGATTAGATGTTATTCTAGGATTAGAATACAGTTCATATAAAACTTAGTAGACAAATTTCATTCATCATCAGTGGTGGTGTTATTAGTAACATTAGAGTTACAGTAGTAGCAGTAGTAGTAGTGGTGGGGATGGTAATAGTAGAAGCAGTAGTATTAGTAGCAGCAGTAGTAGTAGTGGTGGGGATGGTAATAGTAGTAGCCGTATGGTAGTAGTAGTAGCAGCAGTAGTAGAAGCAGTAGTATTAGTAGCAATAGTAGTAGTGGTGGTGGTGGTGGTGGTAGTAATAGATGGGGTTATAGTAGATGGGCTTAGTTGTAATAGTAGGGGTAATAAAAGCGGCAGTAGTAGTAGTAGTAGTAGCAGCAGTAGTAGATAGAGTTGTGGTGTTTATAAAACCAGTAAACATTAGAGTACACTGTAAATTAAAACTTTCTATATTTTAAGTAAAATCTTCATCAATATGTTTTGTACTCTCTCCATACTATAACCTAAATGACTAACAAACATAACCACGTCCATAACCCAAAAAATATGGCGAATTTCTGAAAGAAATCGGCTATTTTTTTAATCCACGTTGGATTTGTGTTACCGTCTCAGACAGATTTCATTAACAACATTGTCAGGCAATGGTAACAGAACGTTAGACAAAGCAGCTTATGAGTAGCGAGACAAAAGATACTTTCTCATCGAATTTCTTGCCATTGATGATAATGAGCTAACTTGGTTAGTAAGTTTTGTTCCCCGTGGTGAGTCCATAATCCATGGCTTTCCTGTGTCATCGGAAATTGATGTCATAATTGGTGGTTAGTTGGTGAATACGACTGGAGAGATCGCTGCTCCACCTAGGGCTTATAATACCCGGATTACTGTATATCTTTTGTGATTGAGCATTAGTGATGGAAGCCAGACGGATGTATTTAATTATAAAGATGCCTGATGATTCTGTTGATTGAATTATGATTATAACAGTTGTGTTGTGTGTTGAGAGGATATTTATGAGTGTGCAATTGTTCATACATACGTGCATACATACATGCCTACATAAATGCAACCATCAACCGATGTTAATTGAACGTGATGAGTATTACTGTATATTTAATGTACACCTTGCATTTGCACACACTTTTTTGGTTATGGGATTTTCATATTACATGTGTCTTCCAGGGTTTTTATGATGCATGCATATTAAATATATATATATGTGTGTGTGTGTGTGTGTATTATTTTGATAACTATATACGAATTCTCAATAAACTGAGATTTTTATACAGCATACATCCAGCTAGCAACATCTATCCAAAAGAAGCTCATTAACTTTATCCTTACTAGCTGATATCTGTATGAATTTGTCTGATCATTGTGTTATGATAAAATTTCTTTGGACAGATATTACTGTAATATTTATCATGTAAAATAAGTTATTTCTTCAATTCACATGAGCTTAATTGCACTTCTCTTTCTTAGAATAGGATTTACTAAATCTCCTATGACAGGATTGTCCAACATTATTTGTAAATGAACGCAAAACTGATTATAGCTGTCGGTACTTTCTCTACATCTCTCGAAAGTTGTCGGTGCCTCCCTCTGGTGTATCTTGCAACCACTTCAGACAGAAAGAAGTACAAAGAAAAGAACAAAACTCATAGGCATAACAGACCCAACTAGAAAAATTATTTGTGTCAAAACTTGTTCAGGTGTTGTTGTCGAAAGACAGCAGCAAGAAAAGTAAAATTTTGTTAACTAGAACAATTGTTGGCTAAGTTCCTGTTCTGTGTTCAGTATTATGTTCGTATCTTCCAATTTAGATTATTCCCTTGCTATTTTTATTATATCACAGCTCATAGGAGATTCTGATGGGGTTATTCTGCTGTATTTTAAAGACACTGTATTTTAGAAATCAATGTGTTTACTTTTTAAATGAAACACCCGAAGAAGCTAGCCACATGACCTCTGTGATTTTAATCAGTTATTGGCGTGTGATTGTTAAATATTTTGTTGCCAATCTTTCACAGCTTCGGTTGCCAATGGACACCTGGCGCCACCTGGCAAACAGAGAACAAACCAAAGGCGTACCGGGGATAGACTGGCCACAGTGGCGGCAGCTGAAGAGATGACGGCTGGTACACCATCGGGCAGCTCGGATGACAGAGGAGATGCATCCCCGGATCGGAGATCCCCAACTGGTTCTTTGCCATCAGCTGGCGTGATGGCCTCACCTCGGTCAAACCGTAGTGCTGTGGTAAGAGGATTTTGTGTTGTGTCATTGTTAATAATTTATTTAATTGTTAGCATCACTGCTCATGGTGCAGTATAACCATTCTGTGCAACTTATTCAACTGCTATCTTACCTCAGTGGTTTTAGCCAACTATTTGAAAGATCCTGATATCCGAATCTTCGTTTTCCATCCCTTGTGATGATTGTTTGGATATATGTTTATAGTAGTATACATGCTGTGCATGTCATCAGGGTTGCCATACCTGAAATTGCATGTAAAAGCTGACAACAGAAGTGCAGTTATCTTTTTTTAGTTTGTCAATTATTATATATATATACCCGGTAAACAACATAATATTTCTACCATCTCAAGAAGAGCTCCAAAACTGAAGCACACTGCAACTAAGGTATTACATGTTATCAAGTAATTCAGCTAAAGTACTAAAAAGTCAGAAAATACCCAATAACTTGAATGAACATTGGACTAAATTATATGAATAACATGGTAGAATTATTAATCCAATCGAAAACTGTACCTGTCACAACCGAAAAGATCATTCAAGATGATTGATTTATTTATATAAACACCAACTTAATCATATCAGCCAACTGATGTTTTAGCATCCTCAGAGGTGATAGTATATTCAAACATTTTCTAGTATTTGGTGTAATCTGCCCATCTCTATTATTCTTAATGATTGTGAATTTAACTGTGATGAAAAGATTCGTTTTATTATAATCTAATATTACATCTATGTCTCAGTCAGGAGATCTGAATGATGTTTGTTTACATGTCAGACTATACTGTGATTGAAAAACATAGATACAGTCCAGACTACTGACTGCTGGACAGTCATTCACAGTCAGTAGACTGCAGTGACAGAGACTTGTCCAAAATTTCTCAGATCGCGTCCTTAAATTGCTGTAGTTTGTACAAACTGTTTTTGGCGCTCAGCTGTAGATCTGGCTCAGTCCACCCAGATGTAGATCAGTATCTGGCTCAGCCCACCCAGATGTAGATCAATAACTGGCTCAGTCCACCCAACAGTAGATCACTATTTGACTCAGTCCATTCAGATGTAGATTAGTATCTGTCTCAGTCCACCCAGATGTAGATCATTATCTGTCTCAGTCCACCCAAATGTAGATCAGTAACTGGCTCAGTCCACCCAATGATAGATCACTATTTGGCTCAGTCCACCCAGATGTAGCTCAGTATCTGTATCAGTCCACCTATATGTAGATCTAGCTCAGTCCACCCAGATGTAGATCAGTATATGGCTCAGTCCACCCAGATATAGATCATTTACTGACTCAATCCACTCAGATGTAGATCAGTAACTGGCTTAGTCCATTCAAATGTAGATCAATATCTGCTTCAGTCCATTCCAGGGTTGGGGCAATTACAGGACCAAGATAATGCATTACAATTACTTGAGAATAATATGATTACGATTATGATTACACTGTAAAGTAACCAAGATTACAATCATGAACAAAATATATATCACACAAATATGAATATGATTCTTCATCAATATTCACTCAGTTACATGTATAATACCGACATAAACATGCTACTATGTTTTCATGTTGCTTTATAATAACCTGAAGCATTTCATGGTATGGTCGGCCAACTCCGTACTTCAACCTTTGATCTCCATCTAATGTCCACATTTGTCACCCTATATGTCAACTAAGGCCCAACATGTAGCCTTGTTTATGTTCACTATTGCATGCATTAATTTAATTGACTGCTTGTCATCCTACTGTTGGCCAATCAGGGCCATTTGGAACTTTTACAGTTAACCCCATTGTGCCATAAAGAAGCCATGCATGATTGCTGGCTGTGTGACTAGCTTGGGCTTAAACAGCAACAGTTAATCTGAAATGCCTGTTTATGTTACATTGCATCTTGAAATGGCGATTACGATTCCTTGATATCACGTAATCGATTACAATTGATTACGATTACCCCCATGCCTGCACTATTCATTCAGCACTAAGTAAATATATATGGATAAACAATATTATATATTAAGAAGATATTTTACACTCAAGAATCTGTCTTCTCCTTACCCCTGTGGGAGATAAAGAACTCTGAGAAAATACAGGCATCAGGAAAGTAATGTCAGTGTTTTTACACTAACTAATACTGACTGACTTAAGGCCATAGTTTGGATCTATATTTGGTCTTTGGCAGTGGTACTTATTTTGAGAACAAAATATAAACTTTGAAGCCATTAAATTGTGATGAAATTATATCACCAACCTTGGTGGTATGTAGGTTAGTGTTAGTGATAATGGACTGGATTGTAAGTGGTAAGACTAATGGACTGGAATATAAGTTAGCACTAAAGGAGTGATTTAGTATTAACACTATTAGAGTGGATTAGTTTTAACACAAATGGGATGGATTAGTGGGTCAAATTTGGCTAAGCTGTTCAAATCATAACAGGTACTCTTAGTACGATGCATAGACAAATGTCCACTGGAGAATTGCTCCCCAGACAAATGTCCACAGGACAAATGCTCACCAATAAAGTGGGATATTGGACAAAATTCCACCAAGAAAAAAAAAATAAACGACAAATAAAACCAATTCTTTTAATTTATTGCATGATTGCAATGAACGATATCCTAAATATTATATGATTGCAATCATGGATACAGTTTATAAATTACATTATAAAATGTTGCAAATTAATGATAAAAAGAATCCTAAAGATTACATGTCTTATGGAATTAAAACCTTTATAGATGCTTAAAAGTTTTGTACAGTTTCATTACTAAGTTTCTGCATACTTAGATATGAGGGTTGTTGTGTACCTATGTACATGGATAAATAGAGATGTCCTACTTTATTGGTGAGCATTTGTCTGGTGAGCATTTGTCCTACTTTCTCTTAGTACAGCTGTAGTGTGATTTATTCTCTTGATCCTCACAGATACATCTGTCTAATTATTACTTGATAATTGTGTCATGTATTTATTATTAATTTAGAGTTAGGGATCATCTTTAAATATGTCTGTTATGGAGCATTAGAACTCTTAATGTTTGTAACATCGACACAAACATGTTTAATCTCTGTTTATCAACAAAACATCACCCCCAACATGCACATAATATTATTAACTATGTTCCACTGTCTCTCTGTTTCAACAAAACTTCATACGGTATTATCTACATTAATATTATCTTAAATTGATTGAACTGCTATATACAATATTATTATTTATAGACTCAAATATTGCAGTATAGCTGTTATTAACTTGTATATGGATTTTTGTCACAAAGAAATATGTTCTTATTAAATAATTTACTGTGTCACTAAGGCTCGCGGATAAATGGATTTGATTAATAATGTTTGCTTTATTTTGTCAATTTTCCTTTGTTTACAGTCTGCTGGAGGTGACGATGATGATGAGGAAAATATTGATGAGCTTTTCCAATCACATGCCTCGGTACAGAGCTTCACTGACAGCAAACGTAGCAGCAACTTGCTTAGTCCTTTTACTGTGAGTATGATTAATTACATTTGTTGCATCTATACACATGTATGTGGGGGATGCACGAATGAACGCACAAACATAGAAATGCATTTGGGAATAAATTATTTGGGTTGAAGAGCTTTGCTGCTTATGCTTTTGCTATAAATAATAGTAAATATTACTGTTGTGTAGTGTTCAGTATTGCTGGTTAAAGCATGATATAACAAAGTTGCCAACCTTTGTGCTGCTGTTTTGCTGTATTGTAGTTATGAATTGGGCATTTGAGCATGCCTTAATTTGCATGCATGTATATATAAGTGGATTATTTGTTTATTACATAGGCATCTTACATAGGCGTGTGTGTGTGTGTGTGTGTCCCCCAAGCATCCAGGGAAACAACGAATTCATTTTACAGTCTTGGAAAAGTCGGGAAATGTTCTGGAAATATCCTGCAAAAATATTACTTTCAGAAAAAAAATCCCCTTAAATTACAGATGAAAAAGAGTACTGATATGTAGAATTTAATTTCATTATTTATGTTTCAACTATTTAGTAGCCAACTTTTGTGACCAGCTCATAAACCTTTGAAGCTTTGTCCTGGAAATGGTAATTTTGTGCTGGAAAACTTACATTTACTTGGTTGTGGGAACTCTGATGTATAAAATTGCAGAAGTCTACTCATCTAGTTGCCCAGATCAGACAAAAAGCTGCTGGCCATTTTCATACAAAAATCCACTCATCCTTTAGTGAAATATAATTTGGTGCTTTGTAATCCTGATCCACGATTGGATCAAATGTTTCCAACACTGTGTGATGTCATCTTATATGCTGGGTCTCGACATTTGAACAAAGCTTACTGACGGAGGATAAACATCTCGGAAATCTGAGATGAGTTTATTGATTTTGGACATATTCAGTTTATGACATAGCATTGTTGTGATGTATATTAGGCATTATTAGTCTGCGTAATAAGATATTATAGGTTGACTAAGTAAACAATGGTTTTCTAATTATTATTTTTCCCTTTTCTTTAAGGTGTAAAATACAACTGTTTGACCAAATAATTAATTTTAAGTATATAGAAATATCATCCTAAAATAAGTGAAATATCAATCATGATAACTGTGAGCTAGAAAATTGTTAATTTTATGACTCTGGTTTTTATAATCCAACTGGCAGGCATATGATGAAACTGGATGAAAATGCTATAGGAAAAATATAATTATAATTATAAATCAACCTATAAATATATAAAAGCAAATATATAAAAGCAAGTGTGTTCGTGTGTGTTTGTGTGTGTTTGTGTGTGTGTGTGTGTGTTTGTCTGTGTGTTCCCCAAAAAGTCTGACAAAAGAGTCTTAAATATCACAATGGTTGGGACTCTGATTGGAACTATGGTGTTTATTCATTAATTTAAAAAAAATTATTCCAAGCCTTTGGTAAAGCTTTAAAGTCACCATCTGTTTTAAGCTTATAAATAAATGTGTGTGTGTGTGGGTGTGCATGCGTGGGTGTGCATGTGTGTGTGTTTTGGCCATTTGTCTTCATTTCCAGGTATTATGGAATTAAAACCTTTACAGATGCTTAAAGGTTTTGTACAGTTTCATTACTAAGTTTCTGCATACTTAGATATGAGGGTTGTTGTGTACCTATGTACATGGATAAATTGAGGACAATTTTTGTCTCTGATTTTATATACTGACAAAAAACGTATACATTTAAGATGTAGCTAGATGCATAGAATCAAACACAGGAACATGTCCACTTAGAGTCACAAGTGCAAGTGTACCTAAACATTTCGGTACATACGTAACAATCAGCTTACGGTGATGATATGCTGCTGAGTAGCACATACTTGCTGCTAATATTCACAGATCTATTGTTTATGATATTTTTATTGTGTCAGAGGAGAATCAAAGACAAGATATCCCGAGATCAGCTCAGTGAGAATGTTGGGGTAATGATGGTGTTGATATATATATATATATATATATATATATATATATATATATATATATATATATATATATATGGGAGTGAGAGCCATAATGTTTCTAGACCAGTCACATATACTGTAATCCTGTCTCAGCATCTTTACTTGTTATCCTGTCTTATTATGTCTTGTCCTAGCTTATTATCCTGTCTTGTTTATTGTTATATCAGTCAGTAGCATGGTTATTGTCCTTGCTTGTTATCCTACTTGCTTCTCTCATTTTATAAAGTTCTTATCATTTTGTCTGTTAATTTAGATAAATGTACATATTTCTGCTAGCTTGTGTTCTGTGTGTGTGTGTGTGTGTGTGTGTGTGTGTGTGTGTGTGTGTGTGTTATGCCTACACCTACATCCTCATACACATCACATGTTGCATGTAAAGACCAATATTCGTGCACATTTTTTATTTCAGCTAGTAATTATCTTCAGCAATTACTTGCAAATAATTTTCCAGTTAACATTTCCTCTCCACATTTCGTTGCACATTTTCTAACTTCACATTCCGTGTTAAGTGTTTTCATAATTGAGTTCCAGCAAAAGATGTCGGGTTGTGAGAAATGTCACATCTGTCTTCCATCATTCCTAAACTGTCTCACTCCGAGAGACATGTTCTAGTCAACGAACCTTTTGGGAAGTTCCCATCTATCATATTAATAGTAATTTGATATTGTTGAAAAGTTCTGTTTGTGTGTGTGTGTGTTTAGTTCATGTTTTTTTTATGATATTGCCTAAAAATTGAAACTTCCATTCCTAACAGCTATATAGCCCTGAATATCCTGTCATCCCTCATGTTAAATCCCTGAGTACTGAGAAAAATATCTCTAAATATGGATGAGATTTGTGTGCTCATCTGTACTAATGTTATCAACATCTGCCTGACTAATTTCAGCATTTCGATCCTGTGCTCACCTCCAGAGTGGGATGTGACACACTTTCTTCAACACAAACTATATCCCTGAAACTAAACTGACTTAACATCTAATCCAGAATCTCTTGTTAAATGATCACCAACAATACAACCTCAGCTGCATAGGGTGGAGAAGTAGAACATAAGAGAATCACGGTTCAAACCAACCACAAACTACTCAGGAAGTAGATCTCTCAGCTGAGTGCCTGTTATGAATTATATCTTTGGCCATGATTGTACCATGTGCCTGAGTACTCTTAGTACTGGTACTTATTAGTTCTTCTCTTTGCCATCTTTTAATCCATCTTACACTTTGAAGTACTATAGTACCTTTGACAATGGCATGTTCTCTTAAAAATTACTTTCATCTGAAAATAGTTTCTATGTATAGAATGTTTGTGTTACCAACATGATCAGAAGCACTCATCTAATTCCATAAACGCAAATGCTGTAATGGCACTCGTTGCAATATAGTTTCCGAAAGGTATTGTTTACCAGTAATGACAACAATTGTTAAAAGCACAATTATATGCACATAATTGCACTTAATGATCTCGTTCCTTGCATGTGCAGGTGCACACATATTTCTCTCTTCTGCACTTTATCTATATATCTCTGCACATACAGATATATGTGGAAGTGTGTAGATTGTGAGGTCATTTATAAAAATATTTATATAGGACTTTAATTTGTTTAATTTATTTACTAATAAGATGTGATGTTGTTTGATTTTAAATTTTTTAACCGTTTTTTCTTCTTCTATTATATACAGGCGAGTCGTGAGAGTATTGCTAGCTACTACAGTGATGCTGGTGAAGGTAACTATGGCAAGATCCCCGTCACAGGTGAGGTGTCGTTTGGCCTTGATTACAACTACAAAAACAACATCTTCGAGATTCACGTCAAACAGTGTCGAGATCTGGCAGTTGTGGACACCAAAAAGAAAAGATCTGATCCGTACGTAATTCAGTGGTACTGTGTATAGGTATCCAGAATGCAGGCAGGCATGGGGGGGGGGGTAAACAGATACACAAACAGATGTACAGAGAGATGTATGGAGAGAATGAATAGAGAGATGGGTAGAACAATAGACGAATATACTTAAATGACAGACAGATTAATGGGAAAACAGTCAGTCAGGTGATCAGATGTCCAGACAATACACACATACTGATTGACTGATTAACAGACAGACGGACAGACAGCTAGATGTCTCCAGATGTTATCATTTAGTTTAGCCAGACAATCATCTACATTTGAATGGATCTTCTTCAGCTACATCAGACTCCCAACACATACAATGAACCCAGAATCTGTAATAAACTTTTGCTTATTATAGAAACCAACTGACAGTTTGATGAATTATAATTCCTCATGGTATCAGCTGTAAAATGGCCTCTGAGATGATGACAACGAATATCAACCACTCGGATTGAAATGTCGATGTTTATTTTTCTGATCTACAATTTTGCTGTCATCAAAATCTGATGAAATCCTAGCTGTGCATGCCAGTTGTGACTGATCAAATTGGAGATGTCCACCTCTTGAGTGTGGAATGGTGGAATAAAATCTGTTGGAATGGTTAGAACATTTAGGACATGGGAATGGTGTTTGTTATCTGACTGAATATCATCACCAAAATATAACAAACTAGTTTTGTGCATCCCTGTCTGATAGTCTTCCATTAGTGAGTGATGGTGCAGTGTGTAGCATGTGTCACTATAGTCCTTCCAGTCAGGGTTCAAGTCCAAACAAATTACCCACGTTTTTGAGGTTTTTCTATAGGAGTAGGGGTATCATTCCTTGCCCATATGTCCTAGGTGTGACCAGTGTGGGCTTTTAGAGAGAGAAAGCCAATCAGCCATCCAAGTGAATGACCAGAAAATAAATGTTTACCTGGGGGCAGTTTGATGAGGATCAATTAAGGGGTGTATATTTCCACTATAATAGTACCATATTCAGTTTAAATTTTTCAACTGTATAAAGAAATATTCTTTCAACAGGATATTAACATTTGCCATTTTAGATGCCCACCTTTCTCCAGGGGCAGTGGATCTCTCACCATGGAGCTGTGAGACCCGTATTAGTAGAGCTTTTCTGTGCAAATTTCTATATTGGACGGCTATATTTTCAATCGTAAATAAAAGCCTGGACCAACGCCGAGGCTAATAAAGTACTCACTCACTCAATTTCATCACTTAGCGTGAATACTTGGAGAACATTTGCACACAATCTCCATTTTGTTCCAATGTTGATGGTGTAATTCTTTCACATATTCAGCTCCAGCTGCGATACTATACAGACCGGTAATTTTCAGTGAAGTGTTCTCCCCTACATAATGTTACTGATAATATATATATATATATATATATATATATATATATATATATATATATATATCAGTTCATTATTTATATCTGGGTATTAGTATAATAATTGAGCGATTGGGATTTAATGGCACATTTACATTTTAAAATGGGATATCACAATGTCTCCTTTTGCTCACTCACTCCCTATGACCAACAGTTGGGTCGTTCTTAAACCCGAACCTCTCATATTATTAGTGTGTTGGTTGATAGATTAGATAGATTCAGATGCTAAATATTCTGGATTTATCTTTGAATATCAGATGTCTAAGCAAGGAATTATTGATAATGACAATGATCAATGACAGCCGAACATTGGACATGTTGTATTCTGACCGTTTGTGATCGGGCAAACATTCTTTGAATTGTGGCCAAAGTTGTTACATTTTTAGTGCAATTTGTGTTTTGAATCATTGGTGTGCTACATTACTATTAAAATATGATTCATTGTGATGTATAGATATATAAATTGTGGGTTTATAAAAGCCAGAGTGTTGACAGTAAGTAGTATATAGAGTATGGATGGTGTATAATGTTATCATATTTGTAATATGGCAGAAGGATAATAATCGCTTTTTTCCATTAACTGGCTTAAGCCTGATCATCTTCTATCCATCGTAAGTAGCCCCTCGGCCACATGTCCCAGCTGAGCCTGGTGCTCGGAGGCTAAAGCAAATAACTCTGTCACTCAATCAAAAACATAATCATTTTAAACTAAGCCTCACTGTGGGGCCCTTTATCTGCTCCTAGGGCGTGTGTATGTATGCAGTAATTAATATTCCACGTCTGAAAAAAATCCAGTTAATATTTGCTTTAATATAATTTTTTTTTATATCTGATTGTCAATTCAGGTACGTCAAGACTTATCTACTGCCTGACAAAACAAAAAGTGGTAAGAGGAAGACCCGAGTCAAGAAACACACACTGAATCCATCATACGATGAAACACTCCGAGTGAGTATAGGAAATGGTATATCTTTAGGTTATATGTCATTTTGACCATGACTGAGAATACACAATATCTGAAAAATAACAGACCTGTCCCATCATATAATTTGACATCTAATGATTCAGCATTCACTGGTTATTAGGTGCTAAATGCTTAGCACTTAGACAGCTGATGGGGAGTACGATGACAACTTATGACATCAAGTCATGGATGTTAACATATCAAATTTGTCATTGTATGTTTGTCTATATCTATTGAATGAATGTGGAATTCTTCCTGTATTAATCTGATCTGTTTGCAGTATTACCAAGATAATGGAACTTGTGATGTTCATAACTACCTAAATCACCTGTCACTACTTTCATCAGACTTGTTCTTATGGGATTAGAATAATGTTACATTTAGGGTGTGTCTGTCTGTGTGTGTGTGTGTGTGTGTATGTGTGTGTGGGTGTGTGTATGAGAGAGAGGGAAAGGGAGTTGTTTGGGCTGATGCAAGCTTGACCTATCAAAAATCCAGAAAAATGGCACGTTCATTATGATGCTAATGTACACGCTATGATTTGTCTTTTACAGTATCAGATTACGAAGAGCGAGTTGGAGAATCGGACATTATGGCTTACTGTGTGGCACAATGACACATTTGGTCGTAATGACTTCTTGGGAGAAGTCAGCATACCAATGGATGAATACACATTTACAAAAACGTCACCGAGGTGGTACCCACTACAAGACAGGGTAGGTTTGGACTGTAATAAACATCTACACTATAATATCTCTTTATATCAATTAACTTAATTATCTCTTAGATCTTATTAGTTAAGAGATCAGTAAGATCTTCAGAATTAGTGATTGCCAAATTTCGTATACACTCAAGCAATAACAACATACATTTAAAAGTACATAGTTTCAAATTTTGTGTTTGCTTACATTTATCATTATGTTTCTAGAGTAGATATATGGTCTTTGGTGTCATAATGCATCCTGTACTTTTGTAATTATCTCTGTAGATAACTAGCATTTTAAGTAGTAATCAATGGAAGCTGTGTATTTAATTTTAATTATATTTCATGTAGTTACCAGCTTTATGCAGCTATCATTGCTATCATCATCATTATCATGATAATTATCTTCATCAGCAGCAGCAGCATGATTAGTTTCATTCTGTTCATTCAGCAAATAACTTCTTTATTTTATGCAAGCATTTTTATATTTCTGTATTTGTTTTCAGTTCATCCCACCGGCAGATGAGGTAAATTATATTTAACCAAAAAGAATGTTTATCTGGTATTTTATTTTCTGTCATGGTTCGTTGTGCCAAAAGAAAAGAAAAAGTTCCGTTTCTAACTGTAATCCCTGGATTATGGAAGAGTGGGCAATGACAAATTTGCAGAAAACTAACAGAAAAATTGAACAATTTTAATTCAGTTTTCCATCAGACTTCAATTATGTAGCTTGAAATGTATTTTCACAGAAATTTGTTTTGACAAAATAAACAACAAAGGTGTATTTATTAATAAAAGTGGACTTTTAAACATATTCATGTTAAATTGTTTACGTAAAATGATGGTAAAAGTGTTTCCATTTCCCATAGAGCTTCAAATATTTTGCATACTACATTCATATAATTCAGTAATGCCATTTTGTGGTAGCAGTTACTCAATGAAATCAAATACAATTAATTACACTTTTTGTAACACTTTTTATTCTATATCTAAGACTACTTACACAGCAATTCTCCAACTGATGTTTTGGTTTTAAAATGACAATATATATATGTAGGCTTCCATAATCTAGTACGAGTACAGACTACTTAGTAACATATACACTATTCATCATGTGCATGTTTTTGTATTAGTCTGTTATTTCACAAGACATTATACCATATGATATTATCTTATCTTATAATATACTACCGTGGTTCACTATCACCCGTGTTCGAATCTTGGTGTGGGCATATCTGAAGTTTGTTTCATCTTTGACTTCGCTTCATTACCTTCGGAGGTCGCTCGGCCCATTTAGCCTACCATGTGCACAAAAGTGGCCATAAAACATCAATCATCATCACCTCATAATATACTAATACATATATCAGATTATGCGCCAGTACATCTGACAGATATAGTACACTGGTTTATCTGATTGCTCATACTCTCCCCTTCTAAATGGTGTATATTAACATTACATCTTATAACGAGATCTGAAGTGATGACATTGTGTTGTTGTTATTGTCGAGTGGATGGTATTACTTGTCACTTTCATGTATGTTTACGTGCAAAACAGAATAATCTCGGGAAATTCTATCAGCAAACATTTGGCCATCCACTTCTGGTGTTTTCTTTAATGTTAGAACTATATTCATTTATTTTACAGACCCATAGCTTGGTTATATATTTTGTAATTGGTCTTCTTAATATCACAACAGGGTGCTCCAATTGTGCAATGGATAGAGCACTGCACTGGAAACCTCCAGGTTGTGGGTTCAAATCTAACTCATACCAATATTTGCCGAATGAGTGCCCCCCCCCCAGTTATGTCCTAGGTTTGACCCATGCCAAGGCTAAATGAATCAATCAGTCTATCAATCTTAATATCGTAACAAACATTTTTTTTGCAAAACAATATTGTTATGACAAATTCTTTTCACTGAAATGGGCTTATGTTAACATAAAAACATAAAGACATATTTTAAGTCAAAATTTGATTATTATATTTTTTTAATTAGGGAAAAGCTAAACATTAAATACAGTATGTGATTATATTATATAATTTTTTAAAGTTTGAATATTTAGGATTGTGAACACAAGCTTGAGGTAGCATATTCGTGTATTTTCCTTCTTCAGTTGCTTACTCTGTATATTTGTCTATAAGATTGCCTCGTGTATAAAATAATAGTATTTATGATAATTTCTTGCCAAATAAATGCTCCTTTTACTATCTTCTCCATTTCATATTTACGTATTAACCATATTACACCTAACGAATTACTCATAAATTACCTATCTAATTTAATCATATAAAATTCCTATGGTGTTATATTTGTACCTGTGGCGATGTGGCAAAGAAGTTCAACTGGACACTAAATTGTCGAAGGACAGGGATTTCACTCACTTTAGAAACCTTTAATGTTTATTTCTTCCATTATCATCCATGATAGTTTGCTTTGTTAATCAATAAATTCCATTCGATATTTTTATGTCGCCCTGTTTTGGTGTTACTGATGTATCAGACAAATATCCTACTTGTCTGCTAAATACTAGAATTATTTCTCCAAAATTGTACATAACTATATGTGGTAATGTGTGGGATCACTCTTAAAAGAAGTTGGCACTGCCCGAGTTAAATACTTTTTTAATATTCAGGTAATATTTAATCTGATTTATGTTGCTCGAAGATGAAACACACTGAAAATATAACATGACTCAGTATATTTATTTCAACTTTAAACAATAACTCCTGATCTCTGGCTACTATGGGGTAGTATATTTCCTGAACAGGTTGGTTTTGGGGTTAAAAAAATATAACATGATTTAATACCAGATCAATAATTTCCATGTGGATCAATAGAGTGATTTGTTATGTAAATTAATCCATTTAATTTTCCCTGATATTGGTATATGAATAAATACACTGTCTGTAAACATACATGAAGTACAGACTGTAATCACTTCTATCTATTTATATGATTTAATGCATTCTTATTAATATGACATGTGATGTGTGGTCAGTCATGCCATGTGTCAATATTATGTATTATTATTATTATTATTATTATTATTATTATGGAACCAACAGAAGTAATAATCTGGTCACTATGCTAATTACAGTGTTAATACCATCTCCCAGCACTATTACAGAGATTAATATCAGAACTAACCTTAATATAATGTTGTGATATGATTAATTATCAGATGCATGTTATGATGTAACCCTTCAGTTGGTGCTATCTTTTCTATATGACATAACTGGCACTTATCAACCTAATGCATTCTCAAAATCTCATTAAAATATTATAATAGGTTAGCAGATAACATATTTAGCAAATGATGAGCAAGTTTTTTTAAATGTGCCACATTATATGTGATGTTCACTGATATTTATGATTGGACATTGTTTCATTGATCTTTACACATCACTTATTGATTTGTTTAATAAACACTGTATTATGTCAACAAATTATAATATAATGTATAAAAGTTGTATTCTGAAGTTACTATAAATGAATTTACTGCTTTATTCAAAATATGGTATCTTGAGCAGGTTACAAATGCCCATATCTTAAATGTGATCCTCATTTTACACATTACAATTTGTTGATTTCTGTGGAAGATTCGGCACATAAAATATGAAAATGTTTCTCCATTGACTCTTTCAGCAAACTAACTCCATGTCGAGGCTGGCATACAAGGGTGACCTAATTGTCTCACTGAAGTTTGTCACCTGTGATTATTTAATGAATAAGAGAAGAGGTCGTGGAGGTGAGCGAGGTGAACTCCAGGTGCTCATTAAAGAGGCAAGGAATCTTACTGCTGTCCGGGCTAATGGTACATCAGATCCTTTCTGTAAAGGGTAAGTCACAGTATTAATGGGATTAATATTTACTGAGTAAACTATATCATGAATCTTAAGGTTTTTAAGGGACGTCTTGTGGTTTAAAATCAACTTTTCCTAAGGGTGCACAAAAAACAATTGGTAAACTGTAAGTGTTTTTATTAAAAACATATCGCATAAAAATAAAAATCATAAGGTACATGTCATTTAAATCCTACTCAAGATATGTGAAACCTTTTTTTAAGAGAATTATATATGGTAAATTTTGGTTTTTAGTTTAAGTCACAAACTTTAGATAGATAGATGTTAATCCTTTATCATAGGGGGATTTGGCTCCTGATTATTCTGAAATTTCCTAAAATTTAAATAACTTATTTTAAAATAAGAAACATGTGACAGTGTAGTATTCCCCACAGTTCAGTCACACTCTATAGGTTATAGTCTGCTGACACTCTAAAATTTAAATAACTTATTTTAAAATGAGAAACATGTGACAGTGTAGTATTCCCCACAGTTCAGTCACACTCTATAGGTTATAGTCTGCTGACACTCTACATCAGTCCATTCCATCCTACACATACTTCAGTCCACTCAGCTTACACATACCTCAGTCCACTCAGCTTACACATACCTCAGTTCACTCAGCCTCCAATTGCCAGTAATTTGGTACAGAGAGCTGGAGGAAATGTAGTAAGCACCAAATGCTAGTAAGGAAAATATCATTTAGTATTGCAACATAGATATTAATAGATCAAACTATTAGTAAAGAATTATAAGACACAAATTATCATAAGAAGACAAATATAGACCATTTGTAATTTTATTGTGTTGATGTTACAGTACAACTGTCATTTGATCAGATAAATATTTAAATTTTTCAACCTTATACATAGCAATAGTATGTCAACAAAGAATTAGACACTAAAAATATTTTAATACGATGTCCATGATGATTGGTTTTGTGTGTCAGCTGAATTGTGATAATCATATCAAATAAACACCATTCCAGTTACTTGTTACCTGAAAAGACTAAACATGCCAAACAAAAGACACCTGTTAAGAAGAAGGATTGCAACCCAACATGGAATCATACTTTTGTGTTTGAGGACATCGCGTGGGCTGACCTGAAGGAGCGTAGTCTTGAGCTGACAGTCTGGGATCATGATCGCTTCACGTCCAACGACTTCCTGGGAGGTGTACGTCTTGGTCTCGGTACAGGTAATGGACAATTTTGTTATTTTGTAAGGATCTGATCCGTGACTGAAGTTGCAGTAATTTGTTGGTGTCTAATACTTAGTGTTTAAACCAATATAAGACATAAACGTTGCCTTGCTTTCTTTTATCATTCCTATTTTTAGTGTTGCTTGTGGGAAACATATTAATTAATATGTATATTATCTAAGGTGTGCCATTTCTAAATCTAACTCTGGTACAGGTACGAGTGGTGGTCGACCCGTAGATTGGATGGATTCTCAAGGTGAGGAAGTCACGATATGGAAGTCGATGTTGGAGAGACCAAACGTCTGGATCGATGGCACACTAATACTCAGACCAAGCATGGAGGGACGTAAATAGATGTGTGCTTACTGGACCAATCTGTGAGCGTGTATAGCTCATCACTGTGATCATCTTCTGATGTCGATAACTGAACCATGACCACACCGACTCATTGATGAAGTCTTCATCTTAGCATCATGTGATTCCTGTGGAAGTTTGTCCAATGTGTTGATGATTGGCTCCCTCCTCTGTATGTTTTTGTATGTGTATGTGTGCATATGTATGTGGGGAGGGTGTGTCTCTTGATGTGCATGTGTTGCTGATGTGGTGCTTTGTGCATTAGATGGCTGTTTATTGTAGAAAGAAGGACATGACTAGATCTGTGTCAGCCTCAGCAATCAAAGTATTTTGTGGCTGATGAAGGACAATACCTAAAAATTTCAAATATTAATGGTGCTGCTGCTGTAATATAGATGTCAATACAATACACACACACGAACACACTCACACACACATTCAGTTCTGTTGTTTTATTGCACTGGTACAGGGGTTTGTAATCTTCAGACATCTGTAGATATTGTCTGACATAAACTATTGTGGTTGATGACCGGACAGTTCCAATCACTGCAGAGTCAGTTGTTTTCCCTATATTTCTTTATACACCATTGTGTCACTTAATACTCCTATATGGTAGATGGCAGTCCACCTAAAAAATAGGCTTGATGAACCAAACTGATCATTTATGAATCAAATGACTCGTCTCTGGTTTATCTGCTTTTCAGAGTTCCATTCGCCGTCAACATCCCTGTTTTCTAATGAAAAATGCCTATTTATTGTTTACAGTAATTTAACTATGCTTTTAATTATTTATTTTACTAACATGCTGGTGAGATTGGTATTTCGTGGCAAAGTGGATCATTTTTGCTGATTTTTAATTTCTCTTAGAAATATTGAGCTTTCACTGTTTTCGCTTTCGTTAGTGTAAGATGGGGAAGTTTCATTCTGAACTATTTTCCAGCTCACACTAAAGCTGTAACAGCCTAAGACTACCAACAAAAAAGGGTGCATTCCAAAGAATTCCACCTGATGTGACTTTGATACTTTGTTTGAAAACTCTCCACTCAGCTATAAGTATCTTGTCTTGTGTTGTATGGGTTTTACAAAATGTATTCTTCTGAGTTGTTTGTTTTTGTTTGTTTTTCTGGTTATTGTACCAGCATTGGTTTTTAAAATTATGTCAAACTGTTGTTTATTAGGTAACTCAATATGTGATATGTGTGTGTGTTTGTTTGTGTGTGTGAATTCATTTTAATTTGTTCTAAAACTTTCTCATGGTCCATTGTTCCAACTTCAATCATGTTAATCTGGGAATCAGCAAGAACAATCTGATGGTTCCTTGATTTGTAGACAAATGGCTATTGGCAAGATTACTATATTTTTTAAAAAGTCATAAGGTAACACATATTTCAGTGGAACTGTTAATGATATTTCTGTATATAAACTTTAACACTAAAAATAATAATAATAAATATTTATTTTATGCCTGATCCAGTGAGCTATTCTCAGTCACTTTGTATGAAGTAGTACTAATAATGTATACTGGTACCTCAACATCATTATAACAACAGTGCTATGGTCAATTGCTAAACCATGGCTACAAGCACACACACGACCACCTGCAATAGTTGAATGCAATAATCTGACTCCCTAATATCCAGCAAGTGATAAATATGTTAACTATTTATGGATTTACATAATTTCATCTACATATTATGTTAATAATCATTTTTTTTTTTTTTTTTTTTTTGCTCTGATATATATCATATGTGTTAATATATGATTTCTGAAAGTTTTACCAGTAAATCTTTCAATAAAGATATACAATTTAAATTAAGATGTAGAAGTCTACACAGCACTAATATCATTCGTAAATTGTATTAAAATAATAATAATTCCATAGCTTTTATTCAATTTTATGACTGTTAATAATGTGGTGGGGTGTATTATTTTATGGATATGTAACATTAATAATTTTACTAATAACATAGTACCATGAGAGTGCTGTCTTTAACTGCCAACAATAAAGTCCTGTTGTACAAAGAGTATATTTTTAACAGAATGTTCTCATTGTATATTTTATATTTGTTTCTCATTTTCTGATTGTTGATATAAATGTGATTTAGGTTCCTTTCATCTGTTAAACTCATAATATATGTAGATATATATATATTCTGTGTTCCAGTTGTTTTCTTATTTCTTGCCAAACATTTTCGCAATAAATGAAATTATAACTTGGCTTTCTCCCTTGCTCTCTGTGTGTGTGTGTGTGTGTGTGTGCACTGGCATTAAATCCGTGACTTATTTATTCTCGATTAGAATTTCCAAGCTGACTCCCCATCAAACAAACAATATACTAAATTTATTTTCTACTCACTAATTATGATTTAAATTTTTCAACTAAATCAGGCACTCTAACAACCAAGTGGATAGTGTGTGCACTCATAACTTCAAAGTCATGATTCAAATCCAAACCATGCCTCAGTTTATGAGTTGTTTCCAACACAGATTATCCATTTTAATTCCACCCTAAGTGCAGGATTGCTAAAAAGAAACTAAGCTTGATATTTTTTTTACCAATTCCAGAAATTATTCTCTTCTGGACTGGAAGACATCTGAAACTATTTAGTATTTAGGTTATTTGTTTTCCTGTGAATAATTCTATGATTTTTTCAAAAATAACTACCACCTCTGATTTAAGAAGATTTTAGCACCATATTTAGTGGTGGTAATAATTTATTTATTTGTAAGAATTTCAGCTAATACATATTGTCAACTGTTAATAATTTATCTACATAAACAATCAAATCTATCAATGTGTGTGCGTGTGCGTGCAAAACATAACACAGTCACACTGCAATATATATACATACATATGTGTGTGTGTGTGTTATATATATATATATATATATATATGGAGGGAGTCTAAATTCCCTCCGCTGCTGGGTGCACACAAAAAGCTTTGTCGGTCCAAATAATAAAGCACTCTGCTTACATTGTAACCAAAACTTTGACCCCGTCCACTATCTAATTAATTGTCCCGACTTCTCAGCCTGTCGACAACCTCTTAAACAACTCTTAACTCCGGCACAACACAACCTAACCGACACAGAAAAAGCAGCTATCATAATACACAAAGTCACAGCCACCCCACACATAATAATTCCCTTATTTAAAAAAAACCCATACATCTGGCAAAAGCAAAACAACACACAGTTAATCATTTGTAAAAGTTCGGCACCGGTACGTCCGGGACCCGAACTTTATAAAGTCATTTTCAGATATAGAAACTCTACGGAGAAGAACTCCACCATAGAGACTGTGCCAAACAAACGACAGCCTGGGGATACTCCCAGAACTACAAGCAAAAGAGACTAAATTATATGGGAGGGGTGTAGTAGACCACTATCAGAAGTAATATTATATAATGGTATACCAGTCATTTACAAATCACACGCACCTCTCTCTCTCTCTCTCTCTCTGTGTGTATGTGTGTGTGTGTGTGTGTTTTTACGTCCCACAACTTTTTATTCAAGTGGCCTAGTATGTCTTGAATATGCTAATTCCTGTATAATCTGTTGATAGAATGCAACCGTTTAGCCGGCATGTCCAATATATGGACAGTTTGGAGACTTCAATGAAGTGTCTATGGATGATTATCTGCGTACATTACGAGCTTCACCAGAGAGCACGAATTCCAAAATTTCCAGCATCCCCAACACAGCACCATCGAGTCTAATATGGCCAACATTTGGGAAGGTCTATAGAAACCAGTCATGACAAAGTAGAGAAAACAAATAGTGTCGTCTTCCACACGTCGGTATTCCTCATGAGAACACTCTTTTTAATAAAAAAAAATATATATATGGGCTGTCGGCCGGTAATTATAAATGTCTTCCACGTTTAGGAAGATTCCACTCCTTAGTATTACACACGAGAGTATTCTACTGTACGATTAATAGCAGCCAGTTCAACCCAATACATGTTGTGCCGTCGATGTATAAGATACCCATTAAACAGCGTGTCCATTTCAAGATTGTATTCATCTTCAGCCACGATCAGTCCACTGCAAGACGAAAGCCTTAGCATGTTGCTTCCAAATGTCTCGGTTTCTTGCTCTCATCTGCCAGTTCACATTGATCCAGTACTGTTGTAGTTCATCTCTCCACCCTTTTTCGATGCCTTCCTCGATTTCTATTGCCACCCATGGATGTCCAAACCCTCAGGGCTGCACTCCATCTATTATCCGTTCTGTGGCTTTCTGTTTTTAATTATTTCCATAATGTCCATAACTTTAGTTTGGTCCCTCACCCAACTGTTATTTTTTCGGATACACTGGTTGAAGGATACACTGGTTGAAGACTTTTCTTTTTAAACATGTTGGTAGTGTACCCTTCACAATTGTGCTGTGTCTTGCACAATTATAAAGATTTTATTAATAACTCATAAAACTATCAATGATATGGTACCTAAATACCCGTGTGAACTGGTGTCCATTAGAAAGTCATCCCGAAAACTCAGGTCATCCAGTCAGATACTATTGCATCCACCTGTGTCTCGGCTCAATCACATGGTGATTGTGCGTTTAGTGTTCAGAGAGAGAGAGAGAGAGAGAGAGAGAGAATAAGCTCCCAATGGATATTAGAAATGCGTCGGCTCTTAATTTGTTTTAATCTGTTCTAAAAACACACCTGTTCAAGGTGTGTTTCCCAGATAAATATTGATTATCGTTCAAATCTCTTCTTAGAATTTTAGACACAGTATTTCGGTTATCACTTTACAACGTCTTTGAATCGCTGCTGCTAGCAGGGGCGCTTTATTAAATATACATGACCATTATCAATACCAACGTATAGTTCCAATTACGTGTATTAATTATTTTTGTAATCCTAAGTAAATCAGTCATAATGATAATTTTGGGAGACTTCAACTCCGTCTAAAACTCGTTAAAAGGCGACAAATTGGTGCTACGAGTGTCTTAACAAATACATTTTGATCATGTTTCAGAGCTAAATTATAGTGGGAGGCTCTACACATATCACAAAGTATGTGAGATATTTAACCTCTAATTATTTATCTTCTGCCAAAAAAAATACATTGACAGACGAAGAAAATACTTCCAATTAACTATCTACTACATTAGATGCTTTCTTTTGTATCCATTCGTTGATATCTTGATGGACCTTGTGTGTCTCAGTGACAAAGAGACCTATGCCGGCAAGTGCAGCGCCAGACTCCTTACCTAGAAAGAGCCCATCCTCAGCTACTGGAAGTCCTTCCCGACTATAACGCGGATCCAGGGCACGAGAAACCTACAGCAGCCGAGGGAGGCTACCTAGAAAACCACATCAACTCTCCAGAAGCTGTACGGCACGAGAAATTATCTACAGAAAATAATATCGTTAAATAGTTCAGTGATGACCTCGATGTATAGTCAACAAGCGAACCGAAAAGAATACTATCTACAACATCAAATGCCTTCTTTTGTACTGTTTCTTGAAATATTAAAAGTAATGTTGATGTATATGTGATGGTCAAAGCTATATTTAAGATTTTAAGTAGAATTACAATGGCATATTTTGCATAAGGAAATCAACTTTGATTCGATCAAATTTCCTTTTAAAGACGCTGAAATAATAAAAACGAGTGGTGTCCCAATTTAAAGATATATTCGTTGATATTTACTGGGTCCAGACTTGCCGTTCTTCCTATCAGTGATTGGTTGAGACAATAAATCGTTGGATTGGATGGATTACTGGCTGTGACAATTCTAGGACGAACATTGACATTGTGTTTACATGTAGCGAGTGGTGACGTTCTGTAACAATAAGCTACAGGTATATAATCTGTGACCATAGATCTCTTTGTAGTTAGTTATATTGTATATAATCGACATGTCATAGAGCGCGTTGGATCACAGATCACTACCACCTGAGTTCAAATCTCGGTGTGGGCATACCTGAAGGCTGTTTCATCTATGACTTCGCTTCATTACCTTTGGAGGTCGCTCGGCCCTTTAGCCTACCATGTGCACAAAAATGGCCGTATAACATCAATCATCATCATCACCGACATGTCACATGAAAAGAGAGGTATTTGGACAACCCTACTTCTAAAACGCAATGACACGTGACTGGTCCTGAAAAACCTTGCCCCCGATGAAACACCCAGAAACCAGTGTTATCACTCAAGCGAAACATCCCCTGTTGTTGGTGACCTGTTCTCATCTTTAAAGCTTAATGTTTGTTTGTGTCCCGACGACAGTCAGTTGAGGGCAACTCTTTATTTAATTAAAATATTTGTTCAAGTGATTACGCCATATCTGGATAGAGCGCAATATTTAGCAAAAACAACACACGCGCATCACTGAGCCAGGGCAGAGGGAGTATTTACAGTTGGACTTCTCCAGATAACCCCCTTACGTTAGCGACCTGTCTTAATGTTTAGCGGCTAACTGACAGAAAGTCAGAGACGGACTCCACGGATACGATCTGGATCAATTTCCCGTGTAATGATGACTGATGTTTTACGGCCGTTTTGTGCGCATGAAAGGTTAAATGGGCCGAGCGACCTCCAAAGGTAATGAAGCGAAGTCGAACATGAAACACGGAAACACCCTTCAGATATGCCGACGTCGAGATTCGAACTCGGGTGTTAGTGATCTGTGGTCCAACGCGCTACCAGTTAGACCAAGGAGGCACCCCAATTGTCCGTGTTAATAAAGGTCATTGGCTGATATAACATCGATCATTAATTGTTAGTCTATAATCCCCTTTTAGTCGACCATCAACGTATGGGACTTAATCCCGGATATGTGTAACTATTACAGATTAATATGAAATATTATATAATATAAAGCACTTATTCAGTCGGTTAACAATAGGCGACAAATGTGATAATAACTATGATTTATGTATTTCTTTCTATCCTTCTTAACATCGTTTGTTACGGAAGATAAAAGCCGGTGACTTTATTTGTGTTTAAGATTAAAGTCGGACAATTCACTTTAAGTAGACCTTTCAATGTTTCCAATCGAGATCGATTGTGTCACACTGATCGTGATACGACTTGTAGCCTTTCGACCGGACTCACACACGCGCGCGCACGCACACACACACTCACGCACAAAGGAAAGCTGTCAATAAAGCTGTCGTCGTTTTCCGGACGCTTATGATGCCAAAATCAACGTTTAATGTTACATCAGCGTTAAATTATACCGTAAAATGTCACGTGTCTGTGTTTGAACAAGGATTTCTCTAGTTTGACTGTCAGTCTGTGTGTCGGGGGGGGGAGTAGGGGCTTACATATATATATATATATATATATATATATATATATATATATACTGCACGTTAGACATTGTACTAACAGTGGCCAGTCCGGATATGAAAGGACATGTTGCGGTAAAGAAATAAAATGAACAAAATGAGTTCATCTTATCAGCTGATTGGGTGTCACTCTCGAGCGATGTAGCCGAAGGTCGCATCTAACTTCGTTGCGCTCTCGGCTCCGGATCAAACTGTATCCATACATCTGTAGACGACACGTGAGGATCAAATGTGGATCGCGGCGATGCGTGGATGTGGCGGAAAACGGATTTCAGCTGGAGGTGCACAATAATCAACCGACGAATCAGGCAGCGGCGCTAGGATTACACTGGATATAATTCTGGATCATAATAGAATATTCGGTTTAGGATTGTGTCCAGATGACGGATTGAGAATTGCCCTTTCGGTTGTCTTCAATACTGGATCGGATCCCGTCTTAACATGGAGCCAAGCATACTCAACCTTGGATAATGTAATATGATAATTTGCACAAATCGTCCAACTGTGGATCGTGTCAGATGAATCATAAAACCAAAATGTCGGATCCTCGCAGCCGAAAACTGTCTGAGCCGGAAATTCCATACGACGGAGGGCTTCCTATTCACGAGATCTCTAAGTAAGGACTATTTACAGCTGGTCGTCATGGATTCTGAGTGATCCAGATAATTTTCGGCCGTTCTACAAAGTGATGAGCATGTCTTCATACACACGTTAGCTGTCAAAGGCTCGTGATTGTTTTTTTTATTTGTTTACTTGTTTATACTATTTTTAACAATCTTTTGACAATTGAGGAATACATCCAACTCATACTTGAAGATGTATAGAAGATACTTCGTTATTCGGATGTATAAACGTAAACTAAACATACCACTTATGCGCATATGGAATTGTTGTTAGTGTCCCTTTGAGACAGACATACATACAGACAGACAGAACACACACACACAGAGAGAGAGAAAAGAGAGAGAGAGAGAGAGAGAGAGAGACTCTGAGATCTGAATGCAGAGCTTACGTCTCACTGATCCCGGCAACTGCCAAAAAGTTTGACGTTCGACAGTCCTCTAAATACAGATTACGTTCAGCTGTCCTAAGCGCATATATACCATCCCCACGCACCCTTCAACGCCCCCCCCCCCTCCAACAAACACACATCCTACCCCTCAACCATGGACAGATTATTCGGCGTTCTGGGACAACTGGGAGAGAGCAAAGTCCGTTCGGACGACGATTATATCGACAAGTTAAACCATCGCTATACAACCTTCATCCTCGTCATCTTCGCCATCGTGGTGAGTACCAAACAATACGTCGGAGAGCCGATCCAGTGCTGGTGTCCGGCGCAGTTCACCGACAACCACGAGGACTTCACCAACAAGATCTGTTGGGTATCCAACACCTACTACGTACCCATATCGCAGAAGGTGATCCCCGATGAGGACGAGTCGAAGGCTCGTATCGGCTACTACCAATGGGTTCCGATGATCCTGTTGTTCGAGTCCCTGTTGTTCTATATGCCGTGCATGGCCTGGCGTCTCCTGAACAACAAGGCCGGGATCGACCTGAACAATCTCGTCGAGACGGCCATGACGCTCCAGAACACAGCCTACACGGATCAGCGCGAGAAGACGATCCGCTTCATGGCCAAACACCTGGATCGCTACCTCAGCTCGACCCGGGAATACAGGAAGGGCTGTCTGGTGAACTGTAAACACTTCCTATCCAGGAACTGTTGTCTGATCTGTGGACGACGTTACGGCAACTACCTGGTGGTACTCTACCTCCTCATCAAGGTGTTCTACTGCGTCAACGTCATAGGACAGCTGTTCTTATTGAACGCCTTCCTCGGCACGAACTATCATCTGTACGGCTACGAGGTGATCCGGAAGCTGGCTAGAGAAGAAAACTGGACAGCCTCGGAGCGCTTCCCTCGTGTGACGCTGTGCGACTTCTACATCAGGACTT
Source organism: Paralvinella palmiformis (assembly GCA_025642065.1). Lineage (NCBI taxonomy): Eukaryota > Metazoa > Annelida > Polychaeta > Terebellida > Alvinellidae > Paralvinella > Paralvinella palmiformis. Next base: position 189,362 of record JAODUP010000698.1, on the reverse strand, counting down.
TGGGTAACATCCAGAGACACACCGTACAGTGTGTACTCCCGATAAACCTTTTCAACGAGAAGATCTACATTTTTATCTGGTTCTGGTTCGTCTTCGTCGCGCTCACCAATCTGGTCAATCTGTGCGCGTGGCTGCTCCGCATAACGCTCTCTCTGGATCAGCTCCGCTACGTCAAGCACCACCTGGGCGCCATGGATCAGCTGAAGGGCGACAGGAAGGAGATGAAGTGGCTGACGAGGAAGTACGTCAACGATTACCTCCGTCGGGATGGAGTGTTCGTCTTCAGGCTGATCGGGATCAACACAAACGAACTGGTCGTAGCCGAGCTGGCCTCGGAGATGTTCAGCGCCTACGTCGTGACTCGACCTCTTTTGGGTAAGAATCGAAATAGGTCATCGGGCGAGGTGGTTTGATCGAACATCGATCTATTGGAAGTAAGTCGGATGTGGGAGTGGATGAGTAAAGGATTCTAATAAAAAAATTATAGATGAATGATAATAATTTAGTCTTCTTATGATGATTTAATAAATAGTCTGCTTGATGCTGGTATTCTCTAGTTACTTATTATTCTAGGCATCTTTTGCGCGCGCGTACGCACGCACGCACTACACACACACACACACACACACACACACGGTTATTTATGGTGTATGTAGTGCGTTACTTGTTTACTCTGTATACGAGAAGACACCAATTTGTTTTGTAGAGTTGACATAATAATAATAATAATAATAATAATAATAATAATAATAATAATATTATTATTATTATTATTATTAATAATATATAATAATACCCTAAATATAACTGAGAAGTAGGGTAGGGCACCATGGAAAAGGTAAACAACATAATTATTCTGAATGAAACATCCTTCATAAAGTTGACCTCATTTGTAGAACAACAATAATAATAACTTAAATAATAATAATAATTATTATTATAATAAAAGCCCCTTTGATGTGCTTCACGCTAACAAAATCTACAAACTAGAACTAATTAAGAAGTGAAAATAAAGACCAATCAATTAATTAAATGGGTATTTAAACAAAAGATATCTTATCGTTTACTGGAATATTTCACTTAATAAACAAAACTCTATGACAGATTTTTTTGAAAACATTTAAAGTTTTGATGTAGATACACCATCCTCATATATGTTAAGTCAGATACAGGATAGAGATTATATTATGTTCATCCTGGACCATATCGCTGATCTATTCTGGATCTCTGTCGTGGAGTGGATGACACATTGTAAACATCCAATCGCCGTGTGACTTCACATGAGAAACAGGTATTCATAGAGTTGAGACACATCTAGTAACCGAGTTGAGACACAGGTATTAACAGAGCTGAAACACAAGTATTAACAGAGCTGAGACACAGATATTAACAGAGCTGAGACACAGATATTAACAGAGCTGAGACACAGATATTAACAGAGCTGAGACACAGATATTAACAGAGCTGAGACACAGATATTAACAAAGCTGAGACTCATGCATTAACAGAGCTGAGACACAGGTATTAACAGAGCTGAGACACGGTATTAACAGAGCTGAGACTCATGCATTAACAGAGCTGAGACACAGGTATTAACAGAGCTGAAACACGGGTATTAACAGAGCTGAGACTCATGCATCAACAGAGCTGAGACACAGATATTAACAGAGCTGAGACACAGATATTAACAGAGCTGAGACACAGATAGTAAAAGAGCTGAGACACAGGTATTAACAGAGCAAATTTATAAATCGTTCTTAAAAATTTGAAATGAACAACGTACATCAGACACTAAACATAGTTTTAACAAAATTGGGTACTCCCTAAGTTTCAACATTAGGATTGTCGTATACAAGATATGACAAGGTCATGGATCGGTGTAATAACAAATGTTTATTGTTTAAGAAAGTATACATACTTAAAGTGTTAATTGACAGCTCTGCGTACTGGTATAATATTTTCATACACATTAACAGACTTTTGCCAATAATGATGATATTTTAAGGCGTTTGACATTTGATTTGTTGTTCGGGGAGAATCCCCAGCTGTCGCTTATTCGGCACATCCTTTATGTTGGAGTGGTTGAGAAACCTCCTCCCCCACCACTCACAGGGGAGTGGTACGTAAAGATGGAGCCGAAATACCCTGAGGGTGGTCACTGCCAGAGTGTTTTACGTCCTCAGAGAGTCTTTAACGTCCCCCTTTATTTTTAATAATTCAGTGGAGACGGCAGCGCCATTTAACGTGGTCAGCCACCCAGGATGTTGTGAGCCGAGAAATTAATCTCTGGAAAAGTTTCGATCTCTTCCTGGGTTAGAACTTGTGACCGTTGGCACCAAGTGCCGGGTGTTTAACCGCTAGGCCACCGGAGCTCATTAAGGCATTTGACATAATGTGCTCAAGGTATGTTATTGTCATAGAACGTCAGATGATTTCGATGTTCATCCAGTTGTAAAGCTATTGTACTCATATAATCAAAGTAATATCAGGAATATTAGAATAAAGACATTAAAAATGAAGGATTTGTCACAAATTGAAAAGTGAGACGTCATTAAATAAACAATGTATATCTAGTTTAAATCTCTTATTAAGTTTTAACTCATTTATAATTTGGGGTGTCGCTATATAGAGCCTTTGAATGGCTAGTCAGGACGCTTTATTAAATATTATTATTATTTTCATCATCATCATCATCATCATCATCATCATCATTGCCCGCAATTTGGGACTAAAGTGTTATGTTCAGTAGCCAATCAATCGTTAATATATCAAATACAAAATATAGTATATTATCATTACAAGCAAGGAAGGTTTTTTTTTTTAAATATAATATTGTTTGTGAGTGAGTCATTAATTTAGAATTTGAGATTTAGTCAGAATTAATATGTTAGGATTGAAGCTAAAAATGTTTTTGAACGTAAATTGATTGAAGAAACTTTTTTTTTTTTGGTTGGCATAGACATTATCTTTACTGACATTAATATCTGGATTGAGCCGGATAATAATTTGTTTTTCTGGAGTAAATAACAACAGTGAAATAGATGAGGGAAGAGATTTTGTTTTAGAGATTTCAAATCATAAGAATACTACTTCGAAATTCACAAAGTCCACTTAAAATATGTCCTAAACAAGCTAAATTTGGTGACAAACAGCCATTTACCATTTCAAAGAGCCCAATATATCGAAAAACATGGCGGTTTATTGTCATATCACGGAAAGTACAATAATACGCCGCTTTACGTCATATCGGCTGACGTTTCTAGAGTGAATTTCAGTTCAGCGAAAGTCATTACATCCGAAGTTATGTCACTCAGCTACGTCATCGACGTCATATTAAAAGGACGTGAAATAAATTTGTTAACAATGAAAGATAATTTAAAAAAAAATTAAATACAAAAATATATATAGAAAAATATATTTATATCGAGTGGCATTTTAAGGCATTTTTAAGGGTCAATACCCGAAAATCGGTACATTCTTCCAATTTTTTAAAGAAAGGAAACAAATGGTAATTCAATATCGCGATATATATATATATATATATATATATATATATATATATATATATATATGCATCTTCGGTTTGTCAGGGAAATGTTAGGTCATGTCACAGTCCTGTGATTGTTAGAGAGATTAGAACTGTAACCTGATTGTACCAGAGAGATATCCAGTCTCTCCGGCATATCAGATGTGAATGAAGAAGATCCAGTAGCTATCTTTATGACATCTCTGGCAAGTATATCTTCATACAGCATGCAGGATGTGCAGCAAGCTCTGGATCATTTCTCCAAAGCTATAATATGTAAGCAATAATGAGATCTGTGTGAGCGAGATGAAACATCCCACGCTGCCTGGCGTCAGTCATCCTGGGTACATCATGGTGAGATAAATCTACCTTGGGAAAATTAGAGGAAATCTTCAACCAACCTTTAATTGAAAATTAACCCGATCCAATGATACCGGTTATATCAGATATTGCAATCATATCACACCTTATCAGTCTAGGATCGTCATTTACTAACAGGCTCTCAAAATTGGAAAATGGAGTTGCCTCTCTGAATGATAACAACATACAGCTGCTGTCTCAGATGGCGGTCATTGTAGGAAGTTAGAATACAGGACGTCATACTGGTCAACCACATTGTTACCACAGCCAAGGAAATATTATTTTCCATGACAAATAATACAAGATTTAAGGGCAATAAATCGAGATATGTGCAAAAAGGTACATCATATTTATTCATTCTATGATCGATTATTGACAGTTTTATGGTACCACCTCCTCCTTCTCACCTTTTCTAGCTGTCTGATCTATCCTATTTCAATTTTAAATCACATGGGATATCGAGACTATTTACAGGTACTCTTTTTCTTCTACGATCTAAGTTTTTTCCACCGGCATAATATTTATTTACGGGCTGTTTTGTTCTACGTGGATTTTTGTTCACATTTTCTGATTTTGTAAAATTCGATGACACGGGGGGGGGTCGACTAATAAATGATACAAAAGCCACGATTATGGATCTGCTGATAGCAATCCTCAGAGTGACAGACCCAATAACACGTTCCAACAGCAACCACGGCTAATGCGGAAGGCCAGGTGTAATAAGAAGGGTTCTGATAAACAGTCATCACCCGATGCTAATGACTGTCAGATCCCTTTATCCAAAGGTAAACGCCTCATCGTCCACTCTGTATGTTGGTGACGTAAGTGCTGATCACGCTGCTGCTGATATATCAAGCCATAAAGTCTGTCCATTGGTGTAGTGTCTTGTGGTATGGTCCAACAGCAGTGTTCAAATAAAGGTGATTGGTTGGCATTTAAGATCGATTTCGGTAAGCGATTCGGCTAGGTGAGCTACTGATCTTACGGTATACGGCCCTTTTGTAAGCAGAAGCGCTCATATGCCGTGAACTCTCGAATGTGGGCGGCACTTGAGCGGCCCAACGGAGCAAGGTAGAACCAAGAGCCAAACCATCCGATGTCACAGCGAGCAAGGCAGTCGCAATGCCATCCTTATTAGTCTGAGTAGTGACATAGTCTAGATCTCTCTCTCTCTCTCTCTCTCTCTCTCTCTCTCTCTACTCAGTACAGATGTTCTGGAAGAGACGATTGGGTATGAGACTACCCGGTCAATTACCACGACAACTGCACAAACAACTACTGCCACTAATACCGCACATTTGACCAGGATGGCTACCAATGTCATTTTCAAGTGCATCAACAATCACTTCAAATACATCAAATAGTCCCGAGACTATAATGTGACGTCACTGTGTACTAATATCATCTATATGGGTAAAATCAAAATAAATAAATAAAGTATCTATATAATACTCCTCATTTGTATCTCTTAGAATTGGCATATTTATATGACCGTGGCATATCATAACATTATGCTCTATGATCTTCTCTAACGATGTGTCTGTGTGTCGGCGCCTCCGTGGTCTAGCGGTAGCGTGTTGGATCACAGATCACTACCATCCGTGTTCGAATCCCGGCGTGGGCATATCTGAAGGTTGTTTCATCTTTGACTTCGCTTCCTTACCGTTGGAGGTCGCTCGGCCCATTTAGCCAACCGTGTGCACAAAAGTGGCCGTAAAACATCGATCATCTCACGATATTGTGTATCTGTCAGAGAACTGACTCATACCAGGAACTATTTTGGTATTCAGCTATGGTTGAGGATTCATCCCAAGTTAATCAACTTTCAGTTTGATATATTTGTAAAATCTGATATAGAAGATGTTAGTGATTTATGTATCGATCATCCATTTGGTGATTAATAGCGATGATCCGCAAGAAAATGAACTATTCGGTGTACGGGAGTTTGATTCTCCGAGTGATCTCGCTGTTCCTATTGAACTATATGATGAAGATAATACGTAGTATATGTATGCCATACTACGACCAGTGAGATTTTTATAAATACTCTTGATATTTTATCACGTGATACACTCGGCGAAATTTGGTGGTTGGTGACTTCAATGCTCCATTACCAAAGATGATTCCCAATTATCCAACTTGGTATGGAAGTAAAGGTTTTAATTATCGGAGTTTAATCTTACATAATTATTTGTTGGATAATGGACATGGTATCTGTTGTTATATTGAACAACTCCACAAACTGTTTTACTTCTTTCTATCACAAACTTACTGTGTACACATTCGATCACCATGTCTTATGCGCTGATTTCAATTCCATTACAATGTATTTCTATCTTGGAACATACACTTCATAATGTTAGCGATCGTGTCCTAGGTTATACAGTAATATTTATCTCGCAAATTTATAAACAGTCAGCCCTCACTTATAGTAGTCATAATTCATTCCACATTGATAATGGTTGTGATAAAGACTCAATGGCCAGTTGTGGATAATCACAGTCGTAATTATGTGTACAAGTCTGCGTTAGATATAAATTTGAAGGCATTGGATTATCTTAATATAATTGAATTGGGCAGTCAGTTAGCTGCCCAATCTGTCATTAACAGATCTGTTATACGAGATTATTAATGTAATACATTAGAACCTGGCTGTGTACTCACTAAACGTTTTAGACCCAAGCCGTATTGGTGCCCTGAACTCAGTCACTTACGAAACTAGAAAAGGGTTTCGAGGAATCTGTGGGTAGCAAATGATAGACCAAGGATTGTTGCCATATTTGAGCGTTAAAAAAGTGTAACGTGAATGTTCCGTTGCTGTTTCAGGAAATGTTGTGTTTTTAACAGTTAATGTTCTGCATATAGTAATTTATTCCAAAGAAATAGGTTTGGATTATTCTGGTTCTACTTCTAGACTTGTTGTGGATGATCTAACTATTGATTGCTCTAACATTATAAATGAAGATGTTGTTCTAAATTGGACAACGTCTGGCATCTGATTACACGTTGAAAAGTTTTACAATTCTCTGTCAAAAGCTGATTTTAACTAGCATACGTCAACGTACGTCTGATCTGATTGACTCGTTGGAGAGTAACCATGGACCTGGCCTCAATTTGGGATTTCGGAAGTTTAACTGTATTATTATACACGGAAAAGTTTATGTAATTATGATGATTGATGTTTTACGGCTACTTTGAGCACATGGTAGGCCAAATGGGCCGAGCGACCTCCAAAGGTAATGAAGCGAAAAAACAGAAACCCCCCAGTGTAACCTCATGAAGCAGTTTTGGTTTTAGTAAACACTCTCCGAGTTCCCAATTTTTGCAGGCACTTAAAGTAAGTTGGTTTCTTGTTATTTTCTAGAGGAACATGACATTTCTTATAAAATAAATGTTTAATGTACAGTCAGCCACCTGATCAACAATTATGCACTCATCTGATATCGCTGTATGTTGCCAAATGAATCTTAATTCTCAGAATGCTAGTCAGTAGACTTATTGGGTCTGGTCTCTGGGTGTTTTTAATTCGAATTCCTGAATGTAAAGTTAGTACAGACGTTGTGTACTCACTGAAGGGTCTCTTTATGAGTGAATATTTTTAACCATACTTAGATGAAGGTATTATTGTAAGTTTTATAATTGGGCCATTCTTAATAATAAATTTACTGATATATATATATATATATATATATATATCAGAACTAAAGAAAAACTTTTGAAACTGTCTGACATTATGTCCTATATTTATGTTGTTAACATAGGACCTAATGTTATAATGACAATCGTCGGACTAGCAACGTCACACATGTCCGACATGGACATATCTGAAGGTTGTTTCATGATTATAACAGATCCGGAATATTGGCGTTTAAGGTTAAAATGGCGGGATTATCACGGTATTATCGCTCAGCGGACCCCCCCCCTATAAATCCCACAATGCAAAGCGCGCCTGGTTTGTTTGTTTTTTGACGTCATTATGCAATGGGTCTATTGCTTTGGCCTTTCCTCATCAATGGGGGTTAAATGAAATAAATAAATAAAACATCTATATATAATTCCTTACTTATCTCTATTAGAATTGATGTATTTAGATTACTGTGGCATACCATAGAATTTATGTTCTATGGCATTCTCTCATGGTATATTGAATTGCATGCATCCTCCAAATTGACATCTCCAAGATCAAGAAATAGTTCAATTGACAAAATTACATAATTGATCATATCATTGCAGTTACAATTATATTGAGAGAGTAGTCAGTTATTTACAGTTGTATTTGCAACTCAACATCGCAATTACCATTACATTTATTTTGAGCAGTATAATTTTTAATTACCACATGTCTGGTGGAGTTGAACAGACGTACAGAGTCTGCATTCTAACTTGGAAAGTTCTCAGTTTCTATTCAGCCATATTACAAGTTATCAATATATCTTATCAAACTCTGACATGCCATATATATATATATATATATATATATATATATATATATATATATATTATTATACATAAATAATATGTTTATGACATGACAGTGTCATAAACCCGTCGTAAACCTGTCGTAAATACCTTTATGACGTCAAATACCTTTGGTAAACTGTCATAAACTGCCGTAAACCTTTTTATTCACTCTATATTTTGTGATTTAAATTTTTTTACTTTCACTTTTAATCTATTTAAACTAGTTGTGGATTATCATTATATCAGAATTAATATATTTATATATTACAAACATGAATATAAAATAATATCTTATGTTGGTCTCTCATATCTTTTTCCAATTCAGTAATAACAGAAATAATTTGGAGCTATATTTCATTCAGCAACCATAACAGACGACATGTATAATTGAATCAGTCCATTTGATACGTCAATCATCAATAATACAAATCACAAAGTCCTTGGAAGATCATGTGACAAAATACAAGCTTGGCTGTTTAATATTTAATATGAAAGCTATAAGATGGATTAATGGAATCAGAGTAGCAGACAGAGATGGGGGTCAATTCTATTTTGTCAATTCCAATTCCACTCAATTCCATTTGGTCAATTCCACATCAAATTTATCAATTCTAATTCCATTTTTTACTTACTCTTTTTTACGTACTACTTTTTAACATGAGTAGGTACTCGGAGTACCTACGTGGAATACCTACTGTGAGTACTTTATATTCCAGTTAGGATTGTCATGGAAAGAATATTTCTGAATGAAAAAATTAAATGGTAAATTAATTTGTGAATTTAATTTTTTGTAGCAAACTTCAATTGAATTGATTCCATGTCTGGTAGCAGATATCTTTCACTCTTGCCACATGGAGGATCACTAAGTGAAGCCACTTGTCACTGTCAGTGCATGGTCAGCCACAGATAAACACCAGCACCAACCCAAGAGGGCAGTGTCTTGCTTGTCATCCAATTAATGAATGGTTCAATTAAATTAATACTGTCCCCTAAGCTCTAGAAACAAATGGCAGACTAATCAAGCCAATTGATTTTGGCTACAAACAATACCAGTGTATGATTACCATAGTCTAATAATCAAACCCTAACTTATTGTATAATAATTTTACTTTTAATACTAGTAATAATTTAAGCCATTCTAAAAACTTCTTTTCAGGTATATCTTGGAAAATATGTCACAAATTTGTTGGCTATGCCAATATTTATATTAAGAAATATATGCTTTTGACAGTTTAGGACACAATCATGCCATAAACTGTCATAAACCTGTTTATGACATGACGTCATAAACCCTGGATTAATCCATGGTTTTTGACATTGTGTCATAAACTTGCCAACCCTGATATATATATATATATATATATATATATATATATATATATATATGGCAACGAAATGGCATAACAGATAGTGAAGTTGGTCAAGCACCCCCTAGCACATGGGTTCAAACCACGATCAGGCTATGTTTGAGGGGTTTTCATTTGATTTATTGAATTCAGCACAAGTACCCAGTGGAGACTTGATTTAACATAGCAACACTATGCATACAAAAATCAGGACAACACAAAAAGTGGCCCTTTTAAGAAATCAGAGAAACTTGGCACATTCTTAAGATAAGAACCTGTTTAAAAACGTAATGACTGTTGACTAAAAGCAGAAGATAAAATATGAAGGAACTATATCAAACAATGTAGAATTTACGTCAAGTTTCATTAGTTTGGGAACCTGTAGCCAGTATAGGATATAAAAACAGTCATACTCCAACTGATAATGTATGCTACCCCCCGGAGTTGAGATGTGTGCTGGGTGGAAACAGGTCTGAGTCAGGGATAATAATAGTGTAAAGAACCTTAGAGCAGCTATCTAGCTGAACCGGGCGCTATATAAATGTCACATAGTTTATTATTATATAATTGTAGTATAAGTCTGAGTTTTGAGTAACTCTCAGACCTAGGACTTTATCTCCAATTGACCAGATGAGTTAATCCAATGAGTTATATGAATCACTAATTTAATAAAATATTAAACAACTTCTAATTTGTTAGAAAGTTAAATAAAAGACTAGATTCTACATCACTAGTCTAGATATCTTAAACTTAAGATGTTTCATCTTTCACTTCGCCTTATTACGTTCGAGAGGTCTGATATTAATGCGCAATTTGTGTCACGTATTTATGTCAAATATCCCTCTCTGTGTGTGCGTGTCTGTGTTTTTTGTTTCGTGTGAAACCTTCACCGAGACCTTATTACGCCATGATAACCAACACTGGTTCCGACGCTGGTCACCAGATGGCGCGGCGGTATTTGTTGACGTGGGAAGTGAAGTTAGCGTGTGATGCATATTTTATGTGATTTCGGCGACATTTTCTGATCGTTCGACAGCGAAACCGAGCCGAACGTCGGACCGAAGGCGGATTTAGCTTATTTACGGAGACAGTCCGACGTGGAGAGGACATGCGCTAGACGATTCGGCGAAATACGGAAATAATCGAAAACAAGGTGCCCGCCATTGGAAGGCATCTCGCTACGGAAAAATGGCAGCCGCTACGTTATCGTTCAGATGGCTGGAAATCCTCGAGAAGGAGTTCGACAAGGCGTTCGTCGATCTGGATCTGCTGCTCGGCGAAGGTCGATCCGGATCAGTGCGAGATCACGTACGAGGGCCGACAGAAGATGACAGCGCTCAGCGCCTCTTTCGCGCAGCTCTGCCACAAGGCGCAGACGATATTTCAGTCAAATGCCAAGTTAGAGGTAATCGTTGCTGGTTGTTTTCGTGACGTTCCAGTGTCGTGTGTGTTTGCCTGTGTTTATACTTTGTGATTGTTGCCTGTGTTGGTGATGCGATATACATATATCCCGATACTTAACTAAAACCATCCCCATGCCATGGTCATGATGATCCGAGTCATTAATACCACTACCAGTAACCAGGTTATGTAACACGAAATCCAGCCCCGCCCAGCGACCAACATTGATTAGACAGCTAATTTGTGCTCTATTAACAACACCCGATATAGATCTGTTATGTAGAGATCTACACAGTCGAAGTTTACTGCTATGTTCAAACAGTTTAACAATGCAACATAAAACCATAGAATAATTTTTAATGTTGTTGTCAGCTCATAGCTGTGCAACTTTTGGTTGGTAGGATGCAAGCATTATTTAGGATACATATGATGTGTGGCTGTTTGAGTCTTTTAAAAATGTGAGAAAGCTGTTATCATAGGAATATTCTTACAATGTCATAACAGTTATGACATTTTAAGTGTTATAATTTGCTATTAATTTTGGAAGTAATAAATAAATCCCAGCGACTAGTCATTATAACTATGCCTTGGTGTTTCCATAAGCCTTTCATTATAGGCAATTTACATGAATGTACTCAATTTAATGTATAAAATATTCTGGTGAGAAATACTGAAATGAAATAAATCATTTATGATCTGTACTTCCTCTTGAAGTTAACATGGGTGTTAATAACTTGTACTAAAATAAGAAATTCATTATTTACTGAGTGGTTGTCTCTCTCATAATTAAGTACTTGGATGGCTTAGTGGTTAGAGAAGTGGCATGCAAACCTGCAGGTCAGGGTTTGAATCGGTGTCAAAGTTGTGTTTGTGAGTGGTTTCTGTGGGGTTTTACTCCTAGATCATATCTTTCCCAGGTTAAGCCAATACTCGGTTGTAAAATAATAAATGAATAGTGTTCTGATTGTGTAGTGAATAGAGCACTGTGTTGCAAGCTTGCAGGTGTTAATTAAAATCCACTCATGGTACCTATGTTTTTAACCACCTGGCCATATATCCAAGGTGTGACCAATGTTAAGGTTAAACTAACTATTCACTCATGGTTTATGGTGAAGGGAAATCATGAACTCTGTGCCCATATTTGGCAGATAGTAACATCATATTCCTCCCCTCTGGGAGTTGCTAATTGGATATGTCTGTTTCCATCTAGAGTCAGGGAATAATCAGTCACACACTCACCTCTAGCCCTAATCAACAGAAACACTGACCTTGACTTATATTATAATAAGATATGTTCCTGACTTTGGCGCAGCTACTGCCATATGTTAAAAATAGACATTCAGTAGAAGCAAAAGATAATGGCATTGCTCAATAAATGTATAACCATGTGGGAGATGAAAAGCAAAATCCGACAAGGAAGTAATTTCATATTGTTCACAGAATGGAGCAACCACTATAATAATGTGTTAACAAAAGCCACCTATTGGCATCATACAATGAAGTTATGTAATGACATACTGTATGCATCTATATATTTTATATACAAATCATTGATCAGAATTACAATTTGCAGCAGAACCAGTAAATTTGGTAGCCCGGACACCAGGGACTTGTGGATTTTGTCTTTCGGTTCCTGGTAGTTACTGGTCCAAAATACTAGTCTGAATGGGCTACTGCCATATTGAGGGAAATTATGTGGCAGTCTTGTGTTTGTTTTTTGTGCAAAGGGTTTCAGCTGTTTTTGGAGCTCTTCGTGGTGGAAGAAATGCACATATGGTTTTTCAGAAGTTTTGTGATGACTTCCTGATTTCTAAAAAAGAAATTGAGCAATTTAAGCAATTGTTCACAACAAATGTAACAAATTTATGATATTTTTTAATCCATCATGTGCGTTTGTTTACAACTTACATTTATCTGCGCATGCGTTCATCTGTAATCGTGTATGCAGATGAAAATCACGTATGCGGTTATTTTATTGGCTCACCAGCTATTGACCATCACCTTATGAACATTTGGCGGCGTCTGAAATGTTTTCCATTTCACTTTCTCTTGATGGCACGATTAAGTTAGCAAATTCTTTGCAACTCATACAACTGAAAGAAACTATTGAAGCCACACTTGTATTCAGTCTAAATATTAATAATTAAGTTAATCTCTTGTTCACTGATTACAACTAGTCTTACATCAATCAATCAGTGTGACTTCCTGGGTAACCAGGTTGCACCTGGATTTCGTGCATCAACTTCTGCTTCTTCAGGTCAAAATGCATTTAGGCCTAATGATGATGAAAGGAAAGCTGAAAAGGCATCCTAATAAAGTAATATTACAACTTTGACAGCATACTCTAGGCTTGGAATCTCCTGCTGACCGAGTGCTGTAGGCACATAGAATGGAAATATTATAGTTCCAAGTTTGAATGTATCAGTGTTTGTTCATATTGTGACAACAAGGATGGAAGAGTTGATCCTGACGTCTAAAAAGTAAAAGACATTTAAAACTGTCTTACCTGTGTGTGTTCTCCATGTTGTGCCAAGGACTACCAGATCCTGAAGCAGGGTCCCCTAGCTGGTGCCAAAAGAAAGGCCCCGCAATGCTTAGATGTTGTAACTTATTCATATTAAAATGTATGGACATGTTCATCACAATATATGTACAACTTGGCAATTCACACAATTGCTGCCACATCTTTTTTTTAAATGTCAATAATCCCTGGTGACAATTTCATACAAAAATAAATAAAATTCCTGCCTGGTGAACTTTTTTTCCGTGTTACCCCCAACTAACATTTTATTAAGGCTGGCCTAACATAGCTACCTTCCCAGTAACAGATAATGTTATAAAGCACATTGAGGGATGCATCAAAGAACAAAGCAGATGTATATTAGATTGGCCATAAGACCATGTGATGCTGTTGCAGTGTACTAAAATATTGATAACATTGATTGATGAAAATTATAACAAAATATTGATGATACATGACAATGTGCTATGATTTTGTACCTACAGTGATAAGAGCACACCTTTTGTTATGTCATACTTTATCAGATGGAAATTATTTACATATGCTGTGGTTATATACAAATCATGGCATCTGATATAATTGTAGCTGTGGTAACATTTTGTGGACTAGAATATGTTATTGTGCAGACAGCGATTGATTTAAATGTCTCCCATTATTACTCATGACAGTTCAGTTTGTTTTCCATGTAAATCCATTGAAATATTCTTTGATTTGAGTATTTCTCATGGATAAGACAAACTAGCTGAAGCCTAATAGACTCTAGGATTATTTTATAAATAAGCATATACAGCGTACGTGTTTACAATATATAATTATGACAACAATGGCAAGAAAATGTATGTGGTCATCATTATCAATACTAGTAGCTATATAGCCAGATATTAATTGGCTTGGCCCACCATTATGTCATTGTTTAACAACAACTCACTAGCACTGTTTGTTTATTTAATCATAATGATGGGAAATGTTCTATTCTTTATTATTTGTACATGATCTACCAGCAGCCATAAGTAACGTTGCTATATTTAGAAAGTGGACTTTTTTTAATAACAAGGAAATTGTAAAATGACATACATTCGGGGCCCTGTTATACCGCTGTCCATTATAACACAAAATCAGATGTAACACAGTCATACCTTGTACTCCAAATCATGGAATCCATGACAGCATTTTTACATGAAATGGCATGAAATCTGCAACTGACTGATAAAATATATCGAAATAATTTGTAGTATGTTAACATCAGAATGTCTTAATCTTATGAGTTGAGTTGTTTATTGTTGGCATTGGTCACCTCTGGGACTATATAGCCTAGGGTGATTCCCTATGTAAAGATTCCCAAAACACTCTAGAAGTTTTCAGTATAATGTTGTAACCACTGTATTGTCAGAGCCATAAGACTGTCTTGTGAAGAAAATGACTAACAATCGATCTATCACCAATTCAGAACCTTCGGTCTGCAGACTCGGTCACTGTTTAGATTTTCTAACCAAGGGATCAGTCACTGAGTCAGTTATAGCGTAGATGTGACTGCAAGAAGACCACAGCACAACGTAGATCTGACCTGAAATAGGTTCAGTCACGCTCAAAAGTATAGATATGACAGCAGATTGAATCCATCACCATCTAGTTATGGCTTCTAGTAGAATAAATCACGGTGTTGAATTGACGTTGTGTTGAATTGTTCAACTTCAGCAGTGATCACACTTTGGGACAAATGTCCTGCTGGAAACATATCTCCCATATTCAAACCCACAGCCTGGACATGTTTAGCACCGCTGTAATGACTGTGCCATTGACTTCAGGTAGAAGCAGGCTTTAAGTGTAGATTTAATCTCTAGTTAACCAACATATATTTGTCCACCACAATGTGTTTAGTGATGATGCCATGGTGTCATTTTGATTTGAAGTTGATCCAGTTCCGTGTGTTAAATGCGAAGTGTCAATGATGTTAAATGACACATATGCTTCAGTTTATAACGAAATATGTATTTCCATTACACTGTCTGTAATTAAACATCTTCATGGTGTGCTATCCATCAACTGTAAGTAAATAGTTCAATTTGTACTATCTGAGTGTCAAGGCCGACCTGGCTCAAGTTCCTCATTTCTCAATCAACAAGTGGCTTTTTCTCTTGTATTTCATAGATTAGGATTTTGCATTTTATTAAAGCTTATGATGTCCACATACTGTATATTTATATTTTGTGGTTTGGAATAGCACTGTCTACAGTCTTTCTGCAGTTTTATGTCTCTTCTAACAAGTAACGTGTAAGTCAGTTACATTATATATATATATATATATACACACACACACCCAAACAGAACCGTGGTGCAGTGTAGATCAGTTCTTTGGCAGAGACAAGGTAGTTCTGGAACAAAAACTTGGGAGTGAGATCAGTCATCTGGTAGACACGTTGTAGGTCTATGATGAAGCCACAATGTAGATCAGTCTCCAAGCAAGCAGACTGGATATCTATCATATATAGACTTTATACTAGTAGAATGATTACCACACACACTGACGGTGTTATAGGCTGTAGTTGTGTTAATGCATCATCACCAGCTCACTGGTATACGCCGCTTGGAGAATATTCATCACGTTATCTAATGGTGACAGCAAGAAATTTGTACACCATGTTCAAGGAACGCCCTCCTCCCAATGGCTATGTTCAGCTCTGTAGCCAGGGACATCATCATCCATCTTCCTCTACAGCTGCAATGGAATGGTATCGGATAAACGTTTGCATTATGTTGACTGAAGGCAACGTATACATGTATGTGAGCGTGCCATTTCTGCCCAACTTCTTTAATTTGGAGTCGGTGTTTCATAGCAGTACATGTCCAAACCAAGTCCTGTAATGCTAATAGTTGAATGGTAGCCACAATCCAGTGACGCTGCCATTTGGATGTCTGTTGCCGGGTCAAGATGATATTAGTTGACAAATTGATCTTTATCCATGGACTGTGAATGCTGTGGGACAGTGTGTTATAGCTGTGTTGGGCATTGGTCAGGTTCCTGTCATGGGAATTGTAGTGTTTGTAATAGTCATATCTTTGTTGTGTTAGCTTTAGGTGCTATTCCTGTACAGTTCTCGGTTGTCTCGGTAATTTAGAGCTAAAATGGATGTTCTATAGAGGTTGTAGTCCTGTGTACAGTATTACTGATGTCATGCTCCCTATCCACAGTGTTACATCACAAAAGATGTAATACATAATCTCTTATTATAGGATGTTTAATACTATTTCTTTAGACTGAGGCGTGTCTCATGATTAAATAAAAGGCTTCAATCTAGGTAGTAACCCCTAAGCCATATGAATGTATTTTAATTTGGAATCACTCCAGGACATCAAATCATTTAATTTTTCTGATGTGTCGCTGAACTCCAAACATCAGCATCCATAGGCCATATGTCCCAGGTGTCATTGGCCGTGATACTAAACCAAACATTTTTTACATCAATTGGTAAATGGTGTCCCAGTTGCATTGAAGTATTGTTACATTACATTATGACTCTAGCAGAATTCAAGTTTCTTGTACCAAAGTTGCCACAAAAGTATAGAGCATTTCATTTACAGACTGCAGAACATTGCTAGTAATAGATTATCATTGAGTTCAGTTTCAGTGGACTGAGGTATTTGAATGGGGATATAATTTGTGTACATATTTATAAGTACAGGAATTAGAGTTGGGTTTCTTTTAGAAGAAAAATGCCAGAAGAAATTGTTTCATCAATTGCATTTATGGCATTGTAATTGAAATATTTGAAAGTACCATGATTTTAATTGATTTTTTGCAGATGTTGTAAATGGTCATCGTATTTGTTTGATTAAAATTTAGTTTCCCAATTTATAAATGCATTAATTATTGTTCTTATAGTAGTAACCACTGTCATTTGTTAACAATGTTATAAATAAGTATTATATTTTGTAACACTGGAAAACAATATTTATCTCTAGTAGTCAGACAGTAATTAATTTTTATTGTTTTCATTTCAAAGTAAGATTCATTATTCATTCAGAAGTGATCACATCACAGGTGCTGATTATTTGAAAGCTCCTTGTTGATCCAGTTATGATTTGTCACAGGATTCTCACATCTGGATCGAAGTCGCTTATTACACTAGTAACCCAAAATAAAGCCACTTACAGCAACATGATTCTAGATGCCAAAATTATAGCCACTCACGGTTGCATAAGCCTAGACCCTCAAATTAAAGTCTTGAATAAAGATCCGAGACATGGAATGGATGGTGGAAGTAGTCTGTTTATCCCACACTGAGGAGTTTGAGGTGGTATCTGTATAGTCTTATAGATATGTTTATATACTTCTTCATTGCATGTACCATTCCTTAAAATGCATATAGTCAAATTTCAATAAGAAGCATTGTCACCTGGAAATTTGACAGTGAAACAAAAAGTTAATTAATATTGTATAATAGAGTCAAGAAATTGCCCCATATTTACTGCACATTTATTTAGGTTTATTGCTGTGAAATAGACCATTTCATCCACCCACTTCAGAGAGGACACTGAATGGCCTAAATTGTGCCGATGTGTCGTTAAACAACGTTCATCCATCCATTCACCCACTTGAGAGAAGAAACCTTTCTTTTGAGATAATATAAACAGGAAGTAAATCACTTGTGAAAAAAATTTCGTCTTTCTGTGTGTCCTGTTAAAGGTGCTAGATTACCTTAGACCACTCAGCAAATTTTATGACTCTGTCTAATACAGACAACACACACCAATGGACATTCTTTATACAGCACATTATATGAGGCTTATGGGGAAAGGGATATTTTCCCCTGCCATATTCTCATTATTGTATCTTCTGTAGTTTTAATTGCCACAAAAAAGTAGCACAGTAATATTGTAATTTGACTGGGAATATTCGTAATTACCATAAAGTGATCGGTGACAGCACCAGTTAGTAATACTACAGCTCAAATAGGTCTGTGTTCACCTTAAATGATAGATACCAGTAACTTTAACCTGAGAGACCCTGATGACACCATGTGTTTGATTGAGTAGAATTGCTGTCTGGGAGAGCGAATGGCTTTGATAATCTTTACTGATTGTTTGAATTAAGAGACACAGGGACTGAAGTAAGCTCTCTGTTATGTGTTAGTCAGAGACATCCATAAATAATATTATTAAAGGAGGAATGTATTTAGCAGTGAGACGGTATAAGGCTTATGTAAATATAACATTGTACTGGTAACTTGCTGACTGTATGGCTTCTGATGATGGTGTGTGAGTTATAATTGTTGTTGGCTGACAGAGTTCTGTAACTGGATACCTCAGAACCATTCAGTCAGGTGACATTACCAGGTTGATGCTCAGGCAACCATTCGTCAACATTGATCTCCTGGTAATACTTTTGTGAATGATGCAGATGAAAGTTTAGATATATATCAACAGCAGGGAATAAGTATATCAGCTAATCGTACAGCCTTCTGGAGCCAACAGCTGGAATGATTAAAATAATAATAATGGGCCTTGAACCACATGAGCCTTTCAAGATACTGAACCCCTTGGAAGTATTCCAGACCCTTATGCTATTAATCTGTGTCGTCAGTTTGATTGTACGGACCGTCATCCTCCACCAGAATTATTTCCATGGATAAGTACCCTGTTGGACATTATATTAACATTTTTTCCAATATTCAGTTTAAGGTGATGCGTTTGATATTGATAAGCATATAATCTGACTGGTAAGTATGATCTGATAATCATTCTGAACAAAGCAAAAATGAAATATTTTAGTGTTTTGTATATATGTAATTGTAAATAGACAAGAAGGGATGAATACTTAAATAGCCCCCCCCCCCACACTACAAAGAGTGGATACTGAATATCTGAAGAAAACCTAATTGATCTTAGTTTCATTTCAAATTTTATAATGTGTTAATTATATGGGGGTGGGTGGGAGACCTGGAAACAGGATTAGTTCCTGTTAGTGTTACTTGGCATTGAGCTAACTGAGAGGGGGGGCACTCCAGGACCCCCAAAATGAGTTTTTGTCTATGTGATTTATTTGTCCACTTCCCAATGTGATGAATCCAATATTTTCATGCTAGTTTCCTGAATGATAATTGTTGCCATCTTCCCTGACAGCTTATTTTCATTGCGATCATCAAATAATATATAACTACCTCAGAACCTCTGGTGAAATTCATTTAAAATAATCTGCATTTAAACTCCTGTCACACAAGTAACCAACATCCCATTGTTTAAAACACCTCATCACCGGTATTGATCTTGTAGCATGATTAGATAAGATGTCAATGCGTAACGATTTAGTGTAAAAAATAATCAATTATGAATCAGCAAAACAGACCTTAAATTAATAACCGTAGTGCAGCTAGGGTGGCTTTATCACCAGCCAGACAACGTTTTTACCTGTTGTAGATACTGCACGGCTTCACAATCATGGAAAATCATCTCAGGACCCTGAAACTAGGCATTAAAAGTTTTAAAGCCCCTTTCATTTTTAGGGGAGAATGACTGGTATGTGTGAAAACTGACAATCCCGGATGTTTTATTTCTTGGTTCAGATGATACTATCAAATTTAAAGAATTGGGCTGCTAAAAGTAAAACCTGTGATTGATATTAACTGTATATAATATTTTGTAGCATTATGTTTATTAATTAATCCCCAAGCTTCAAGACCACAAAAAAAATTAATTTTTTAATTAATTAGAATTTAGTGTTACACTATAGTGGCTCTTCATCTGAAAGAGGGTTAATTAAAAGTCTGCAAAGATTTTTAAATCCCTCAAATCAAGCAATTTAAGTCTGCAAAGATTTGTTTTATTATATACCCCCAAAATAAAGCTATTTGTTCATCAGAAGTATATGGAAATCTGAAGTATGTGTAAAGCTAAATATTGTATTAAACCTATTTTAATGTGAAGTTTAATAAACCCTGTTTAACTGTTAGTATCACATTCTTCTGTCATGAATAAATAGAATATTTAAAGGAGCTGTTGGTCTACATCTGTCATGTAATCTGGGAGAAAGTCACACTTATAGAAACAACACTTCCTCATGGATACTTTCCGGTTTGAGGAAATAAATAATAAGCATGAGAAGACACGTCACTTTTATCAAGGTATCCAGTTGGCTTTTGTTGTGTGACTTTATGAGATAAAGCAACTAACAATTGGGGGATGAGTTATATTAGTCTGTACTCAGTTTCTACTCAGTCAATATTGAACTCTCACTTTGGTACATTACTACTATAAAGAAGTACAGTAATGAGAAACTTCTCTGGCAAGCGGGCAATGCTAGAAGATTTGATTTCGGACCACAACTAATCATGGCCTTCACAGTGCCATCATGGCGGTTTTTCTTCTTCTGATTTAGTTATTTTTCATCTATCAAACTTCAATCTTTTCCACTAATGTCACATTGCCAGAGATATTATTTATGTTCATTGCAATGAGGGAAAATGAATGAGAAATAAAAAGTGTTTCCAACTCCTCCAACCCCCACCATGACATTTATCAGTAAGACTTAGAAGGAAACAGAGACGTCTATTTAGTACTGAGTCTGGATCTCCCTTAGGGTATGTAGACCAAAATGAGCAATGTCCATGTTCAATTTGAGCATTCTATAAGTCTGGGTTTTTGCTATATAATCTGAAATTGGCAGTGAAATACATAACTGGTTAGCTTAGTATTAGAATGTGACTAAGCAAGTATGTACCGAGTATGTATGGACTTGTATTATTAACAAAATACTAGTTAAGTACAATTCAGCAGAATGATAGAAGGTGTGTGACTTTATGGTATTGTTTTGGCTACGAAATGGATTTATCTCAGCGCAAGAGACGTTGAGCCCGAAAGTTGAGGTCTAGACGTTGTAACGGTTTCAAAGAAAAATACATCTCACAGAAAAGGTAATAAAATATGTGCATTTTCTCAAACGGTACATGTAGCCTTCGGATGGTGCGATTGTTAAAGGATAATGTGCTGCAGATATCTAGGTTTGAATTTGGCTCATGGCAATGTTTGTGAGATTTGTATGCCCTATGTCCCAGGTGTTACTAGAGCCGAGACTAAATAACTGTAGGCAGCCTATGGAAAATGACCAGAAACATGTTTTTTTTGTACCATATTTTATTGCATAATATCAGACACTATGACAAATCATTATGACAGGGTACCAGTGCTTTTAAAGCAGTATTATGTTTGGTTTAGTCTACGTCTTTGACTTCCTTTCAGTATTTATAATAATATTTCCATCTATATGTATTAGCCTTTCCTACTTTGAGTTAATTGTAATGCAGATTGCATGCGTTTATTGCCAGCTTTACGATGGCAGCGTACTAGGCCAGGCTTTGTAATATTGAAATTCGTATAGAAACTACACTATAGTGCAAGATGGATTTATCTCACCGCTGGCGTCTTAATCGTACACCATTGGTAGAGTGTGAGAAGAATTTCTCTAAGGTGTGTCTTACTGGAAGTAAGTAATATGTTCTGTTTGATGTCAGTAGGATTACTGGCAGACAAACCAAATAAAAACATCACATGTAATATATTATAATGATATATGAGTATTATCTGCTTCTGTAGCATTTAATTAAATTAGTTTGACTATATACGTCTGTTATACGGAACATTGACGTTTAAAGTTAAAATGGCGGGATTATCACGGTATTATTGCTCACTGCGCACCCCACCCCCCTATAAATCCCACAATGCAAAGTGCAGCTGGTTTGTTTTGGTTTTTGACGTCATCATGCTTCAGGCTTAAGGTGGAGCATCTCACCAGGTTGATTACAAGTAATGTATGCATGAACGTTAAGGTTGAAACTAATAAACTGAGGAATTAATGTCTATGCCAGTCTCAGTAGTATCAATATAACTTATGGTAATTTTATGATTTCAACAGCATGAATTTGCTTTTCAATGTAGCTTATTGACTTACCAGTATATTCTTTTTGGCTGAGTTACGTTTATTCTGCGGTAAATTGCAATCAATTAAGAACCTGACTTGTTGACACTTATTCAAATTCTGGAACTCTTACTCAAATTACATAATAAAAGCTTCCTATTTGGGCATCCTTGAGAAATTTCAAAATGTGCTTGTTTAATGTGCCTCTTGACATTCCATGGCTAATTAATTGCTGTGAAAACACTCCTCCCTTGGGATATGTTTCTTTGATGTGTTTTATGAATGATAGTTTAAATTTGTTTTACATCTTTATTTCAATTAGACATGGTGAACTGTGATCTACTATTATTTTTTATGGTTTAATGAACGATACTTGCAGTTATGAATGAAAATTATCTTGAATTAGCCCTTTGTGTATGAGTTAAGAAGTGAATAATAACTATGTGTGAATATTTTATGGTATCAGATAACTGCCTGTATGTATTCTGGTTGAGATATATGTGTGTGGTAAAACAATGTAATGTAACTGTACCTAACTTGCAAGCTGTAAACTAATTTTCCAGTAAACTAAGTTAGTTGGTATTGATCCCAACTGTTGTTGACATTATCCCTGATTAATAACATAATCTAAGCCTTTGTTTGAGATATATTTGTATGAGAAAATAATTTAACTGTACCTTACCTGTAAACTAATTTTCCAGTAAACTAAATTAGTTGGTATTGATCCCCACTGTTGTTGACTTTATCCCAGCATTTATAATCCCTGATTAATAACCTAATCCAAACTGACTAGACCCTCATCAGTGACATCACTATAAGGAAAAACTGCGTCTCCATTTTTGGAAGCATGTGATCGCAATATCCTGGTATTGTTTGTAGATTGTTGGGTATATGAAGGCATCGGTAAGAACTAAATCAACACTGTGTTGTGTAGGAAGGAGATCATCCATCTGTTATCAGTAGATCTGATCCATTGTCTGACATGATCCATTGTCTGTGTGATATCTAATATCTGTTTGTAATAATTAGTTCCTGTGCTATGGGTTTTTCTACAGAATTATAGCTTTCTCGCCATTATGGGTGTAGACTTGATTAAAGAAAAACCACTTTCCGCCACCAGTCATTGGCAAAATGAGTTTCATCCCTGACATTCACTGGTCACCACACAGAGAACCGATTTATTCTTCCTAATCTTTAACGATGTACGCATTTTGTAAAGACAGCACTTAGTGTGTCTGAGTTTAATGCACATCTAGTATATATATGTTACTGGTGTAAGGGGTCAGTCATCCCCCCCCCCCTCTCATCTGAGGCTGTTTTCTCATAGGGCTTAATAATTAAGTGAGCGTGTGGGATTACAAAGTTAAGATGACGTCATTTCAAATCCAGTAACTGTTTGGTGATCTTTTTGGTTTTGGTTAGACGCAACTTGTGTCTATTTAATACTGATTGATGAAAATTCTATACTCCCTGGGATGATCAGAATGGCCTTGAATTGCACAAATTCATAGTAATAGTACTGAATCTAATTAATGTGTGTGTGTATGTGTGTTAGAACAATTGTACTGTAGTAATTAGGGGTTTATTAGCTGACTTTTAAATACAGAATGTGTCGGTGATAATGTCACCCACAAGACAGCTGACTTTGTTCCCATTATTGACATATTCCATCACTTTGGCAGTTTTAAGTGGAGCTTTTCTGTCCACATACTAAAAAATTACTATACTGGTTACAAATGCTGCAAATTTTGTATCTGATTTTTTTCATGAGTGCCTCCATGACTGTAAAACCAGGAGGCTTTCCTCTATTAACTGTTCGTATCAAAGGATTATCTCATATGGTCACCACATCTCAGTTTATTGGAGCAGTTTTATATTGACGGATGAATCACTTGGCTAAACGCGTTTATCATTTCTGACCAGTGGTGCATCTTGGGGGCGTAATGCGAAAGCAGAGTTTGCACGAATCTTTCACCAAATCGGTGTTGGTTGGCCAGACGGTGAAGTTTTTAAATTGCCACCTTGTCGCGCCTTCACTGCCATCTCGCATAATATGCCCAACTGTGCACGAGATCGGGTTCGTGGTGGTGATGAACAGAAACCACGCTTCTGTATCTCGTATGGTGGCAATATGCCAGAAGAGGAATCCTCAAATATGATACAGCAGAATCAATGTGTCTGCAGTCTCACTCGGACGGACGTTAAACTTAAATGTAGTGGAAATCTTTATTGAAAATAAATCCACAGCCACCATGTGGCCGTTACCAGTTGGCTTGAAGCTGGCTATATTGGCTAGCTGTCTTGTAATGAGTCATGATGTGTTCTGGTTGTTTGTGCGGTGTCTTTTATTAACCCCCTAAGGGCCTAGCAGAAAGAGCCAGATTCACCTTTGTTTGCAATCCCATCAACTTTGTGGCTATTTTAGAATGATGCAGGTCATAATTCGTGTTGTCTTCTTAGCAAGTAATAAATCAGTGTGTGTGTGTGTGTGTGTGTGACATCTTACAATCCGTCTTCCTAATTTGTTCAACATCATATTGGACTCTGTATCTGACCTCCTAATGGTCTTGGTCTGACCTCATTATGTTCTCCATCTGATATTATCGTTATCAGGCTCACAATCAGCCAATTCCCTCCTCCCCCTTCGTATGTCTCAATCTAACCCCTTACAACATATATTCCATATGTTTGTCTCTCCCTGGCCATCCAGCCATCCATCCCTAAATCCTTCCCTCTTTTCTGTTCATCTGTCTTGTCAGTTTTCTCTATCGCTCTACCATGTTTATCTCAAATATCCCCCTCATAAAAAACAGTCTCTCCACAATACTTCTGTTCTCACTGTAGTTAATACAGTATCGCAGTCACATCACCGACACATACAGACGCACAAACACACACCAGTCTCCCTCATTTCTTCCTTCCTCACTTTCGTTTCAACGTGATCTATCCTCAATTACCGTATAATAATTGTTTTCAGTGGAAGGCTAATATCCTGTTGTTCTTTATTAAGTGTTACAACCCGATGTAGAGACGATCTGTTGTCATTTCTTGTAATTACTATCGGTATTATAATGTCAATGAAGAGGTATATAGCAGAAGTAAGTATTACCACCATATGGTGCTGGTATTGGGCCTGTTTCTAAGAGTGCTCCGACCGTGCATTGATCCAATAGCACTGCACTGGAAACCTCCAGCTGACGGTTCGGATCCAAGTGTCATCTGTGTTTGTCGGACGTTTCCCTGCGGAGCTCCCTGTGCTGTATCTCCTAGGCGTGGCCACAGAGGACAAGCTGCTCGCTCACCTCACCGTCTGAACCCATATCTGCTGACTCGACAGCCTGCCAATCTATATGCTAGTGGCAGACATCCTGTCATGCTTTCTCTCAACGCGATAAATTATTTAATGCGATGAGTTTAAGCCTTATTTATTTGTCATATCATTAACGCTATTACAGATTTCTCATTCAAGCTTCCATTTTCATTTAAATCTTTCAATACAAATCTTCCAATTCTCCTAAATGATCGTAAAATCTTGGCATCGGCAAAGAACATCGCTCAGTCACGATGATAAAACGATGTTGACTGTAGTAATAAAGGGAGTAATGTGACAAGAATTAGAATAAGATTTTTCTCCTGATTCACAACTCCTGCGTCCATTTTGCCATTTGGAGCTAATTTTCGCCCATTGACTGTCGGCCGGAAAATGACGTGTGGGGAACACACGGCAGAAAGACATTTCAGCCACAAAGAGTGTCGAGTTTGATGTAATTGTGTGTACCTTGTGGCTGTGACTGTGGACAGATAGTAATCACCGGGTGTATGGTACAACGTGCCGTTTAGTGATGTCATTATACATTAGGTAATTAGATAACACGTGTAAGCGCCAATGCCGATGCTACCGATGACAGACAGCGGGCTTTTGGCTCGTCATCGCCGAAGAGGCAGCTTTCTGGCGAAGCTTTTTACGACTGCCAGCGGTTGTTTTCTTTGACGCCGGCACCGCGGCGTGGGCTGCTGACATCCCATTCGTGTCGGCGCCCGTTTTGTTTTGCCTTCTGTAGTAATATTCCCCAGACTGTACTTGCAACATGGAAGCAATTTGTTATTGGCCTCTTAGTGCGCTCTGTGCCTTCCGAGAAGTGGCACACGACAATTCAGCGAATTGGCTGCTGCAGCCGCTGTCACCTCGAAATGCCCGAGATGGAGCTGCAGGTGTTGTCAGACAGAATGAGAAAGGTCTCTTGTTTTCATTTTGTGCCACATGGCTTTGATCTGAAGTTGTCTTCTTGTTTCAGTTTTTTTCTTCTTCTCATGACTCCGTTGCCGGTGTCCTGAAGTAGCTCGCTGCTTGTTTGCGCCAGATGTGTCACAGATGACGTTTTCGCTCCCGTAACCAAGCACCCAGTACTGATCTGTCCAACATATTATGTCTGCTGATGAAGCAGCTTCACAGTACAGCAGCACTATTTTCCCTGAAGGTGGACATTGTTTGGGTTTTTTTGTGGCTAGTAGTGTACATCATTGTTGGGATCAGTGCTGGTGTGGTCTTCAACACCCCCCTGGTGCCATGCGACTCCGCAGAGGAGAGGCTTACGGTGGCAGCAAGTCTTCTGGTCTGTGGCCGATCACTTGCCGCAAAGACTAGGTGACCATATCAGATGACTGGCCTTTGTTATCGGTGATTGGAATTATGCCTTCATCGTATTATTGTCTGGTCTAGTTACATCACTGACAATTCAAGAGAATGATATGGACTTTGGTGGGATAATGGATAAAGTCTGCCTTGTATGGCTGTAGTTTATCTAATTTTTTAGTGAATGAGCTGAATTTCATTGTAAAATTTCAATACCAGCCACAACATATTTATTTACCCATAGGTTTGTTTTACTCTAAAAATAAAATTGGCAGACTCCTCGCGCGCATGTGCGTGTTAGGGTGTAGTTTAATTTTAATCAAGCACCTGTTGGATTCCGGGCAGTCAGTTGCAATTAAATCATTAGCGTTATTAATTATTATTACTCCGTTGCAAATTATAATCGTGTGAATATTTTCATCAAGGTGTAATGTACATTGTTTCACATGGTTCCTCGTTGTGAGGGAGTTGTTCCTCACCATTCCTTTTTATTTAGTTAGTTTGGTTTGACATTTTGATCATGTCACCTGTGTCTCAACAAAGTAGAGTTACTACTATGCTGAACTAGTGCTGGGAGACGTATACAAAATAACAAACGCTCCCCGTCTTTCAGCTTTGATGGGCTTAATCATGTGGCTTTCCAATTAAATAGTAATAGGACAAATATTTTATGTAACTCGGTGTTTTATGTAGTATGTGTTCTGTAAAGGTCCTGTTAGTATATCATGACAACAGTTGTATTTTTAAACTTGTTCAGCTTCAGTGTTGGTTTACAACTTCACAAAGGAGAGAGAAGAGGGAGATTAGTGTTTTGAGCACATGTGCCATTTGAGGTGGATATTTAAAGTTCGGTTTACTGCATATACATGATACAGTGTACTCTAAGTAGTAGAGCTTTTGGGCTCACATATCATCATTAACTTCTGGCGTTTACAGTGGCGTTGAGGGTGACGTATATATAGACTGGGAGAAGTTATACTGCAATGTATTTTATGTGTCACCGACAGGATCAGTGCACACACACACACACAAGAGAGAGAGAGAGAGAGAGAGAGATGTTTATCTCTTATGGCCTTATTAGACATATTCCTGACTACCTTGTTTACAGCTAACATATACAACATTAATCTATCATCAACCTTCTATACTGATTTTATATGGAGGTTTGGTGACATAATTGATGTCAGCTAGGAAGGTCCGTTTCTGTTAGAAAGAGTATATTGGGGATAGTTAAGAAACATTGTCTTGTCCAGTTCTCTCTCTCTCTCTATAAAGGTAGTCAACAATCCTGTTGGTCACACATAAAACAATTCAAGCATCGGTCACCTTCGTAATACGTATTCCAAGGGTTAGATACAGTGTGGTAGTGCAGCTCCACACAGTTGATGAACCTTGTAAATGGCTTTAGGTTTGATCAAGGGTTCGGTTCCCACTGCTGCTGTTAAAAGTTGAGACACTGACCGTTACATCCTTCAGCTAAATGTCAGACCAACCTGCTGAAACTGAACAACAAGGTTTGGGCATTAGCGTTACTCTCAACGGGTTAGAGTCTGCTTACTCCTGTGGGTGAGGGGGGGGGTGAGTACAAAACTCTGGACATCAGCTAATATAATCGTATAAAAATTGGCTTCACGTACTGGGATGTAATTGCTGAACGCACTGAATAATCTGAAACGGCCATCGGCATCAATGTGTCTCAGTGATATCTAGAGACCAGAATGAAATTGCAACTCTATGGCCAAGTGCTGGCTTTTCCTTCAAAACAGAAACAGGGAGAAGTGTAAAAAGTCAGGTGGTGAGAAACGAATAGGACATGGCGCTGGCTCCCAGTCTGACCAATTACACTCGTAGAGGTGGATGTTGTTGATGATGTGATGTACAAATAAAACCCCCGTATGTCGGCATACTAAAAGGATTATCCAAATGGCATTATACGAGAATCAATAAAAAAAGATATGTAAATAATAAATTATGTCTGTTGAACGTAACTCTTTATCCAGCTCTATATAACCAAACTATATATACAAACAGTAAGCCACATCAGTAACTTTGTCGCGGCAACATAAAACTATAGCTTGCAATCTCACTATTTTATAATGTATCACAGAGAGGTGATATGTTCTGTTATTGTGTTGTTGGTGTAAATGATTGGTTCGGCTCCCTGTCCGGGTTTCAATTCAGATAGTTTGGTGATCAGATGATGGTTAGTGATAGCGTTGTTGGTGCCAGAAACTATCCGTTGGTTGGTGACAATAGTTCGTCATTTACAGTAAAATCGCTCTTAACAGACTACATGCAATGCTTGTTCAGCTGGTCCTTATATATAAGTAGTCTACTTAGACAGTTGTTGGTGTTTTGTAGATGCTGATTAAATAGACAGTCATTTAGTCACTTTTCAGTCTATTATTAATAGGTAATCATAGGAAAATTGATGAGGTGATAGTCTCTGTTTCAGTGATACCAATTTTGATGATGATGATGATGATGATGCTGAGCATTTTCTATATTGTGTTAGCTGTTTGCCAACATTGATCATGCTTTATTGATGATGGATTTATTTTATATTGCAGGCCCAGCTGTTAGATCTACGTAGTGATCTGTATGAAGTCCGAGCCACAAAGTCATTGATGGAGAAAGAGTTACATAATCTTTTGCTGCAACTGCACGCATGCCAGCTCCAACTGGCAACCAAGTCAGGTCATGATGTTGACTCGGAGTCTATCAAGAAGAAACTGGTGAGGATGGTGTGTGTGTGTGTGTGTGTGTGTGTGTGTGTGTGTGGTAAGAAGTTATCAATGTGGATTCGCTGTCCTGTCAGAATAATTAAACATGACTTTATTTGCTGACGAAACATTTTCTTACATATTGGTTTGTCATTATTACTTGCTTCATTCACTGACTCATACACGCACGCACGCGCGCGCGAGCACACACACACACTGTTATAGCAACCAACACATTTATTATAAAAAAAATTCTTTATATTTAAACTAATATAAACTAGCACTGTGAGTGTGAGAAACCATCCTACCCCCTCCTCCCCTGTATACTCGGAGAAAGCCAATTTTTGCTGGGAGAGAGACACTTGATAACATCCTAGGATTTAATATGTTCCAATGAAACGTGAAGCCAAATGTCCGCAATATTGTCGTTGTTTATGAGAGTGCTAAATATCTAGCAAGTATTTCACGGAACAATGTGCAGAGTGACAGATGCTCAAAACATCCATGGCTGAAATAGGTCTGAGCAAATTAGTTGACTGTTGGTTTATAGCAGAGAACATGATCTTCGTAGTAGCATACAGTATGAATTCATGCTGGCAGCAGTACCCCGAGAGAAAAAAAACCCAGAAACAGGTGTCAGGGCTGATTTCACGACATCAGTAATAAGGTTCTCTGACCTATAGCAGATTGTCTGTTTTGGCTGGAGAATCTCTCAGATGTCTGCCCGCTGCCAAACTCAATCAAATCTCTACGCTCTTCTACATTATTATGGTAATTTTTGAATTACTCTGCTGCTTTTTCAAACAGCGAATCCTCGGCTGTATCTGGCCCCGCCGTGTTCACCCACTGGTGACCGAGACTTCGCAGTGTGACTGCAAAGTTACATCGTGAATGCCAGAGACGAGCGATTCCTCTCCGTGTACGTCCCTTTCTTTCTAGGACTGGTCTGACTGTGATAAAGGCTCCACATAACTATAGTCATGTAATTATATATAGTGATTCATTGTGACTAGGAATGCTTCCGCAGTGCACCGGGGTTGTTCATTGCACCGAAGGCCACCAATTGTCACGGGATCAAATACCGGAAGCGTCTGGATTTGTGTTATTTTTAATCCATCAATAAAAGGCTTTGACCCTATTATCTTTTCTGAAGCCGTCCCTTGGCAACATGTCCCTGTTGACACCAGCGCCGAGGTCAAACAAAAGTATCACAAATAGTATCCTAGAAGTATCCTTCTCGGGTCCTGACGGTGTTCACTAATAAAATAGCATTTTGGTCACAAGGGTGCGGGATGACATAGCGTTAGAGTCGTGGAGCAGAGTGCAAGGACCTTGACCAATTATTCCGACTTGATGGTGATGTTCCCTGTACATACCAGATGACTTGGCTGTAAACGAGTACCTGATTGGTTGGTGTGAAATGTGATGAATTATGTTACTATGGAAGCCGGTGAGAAACAGCTTATTTCCTAACCCCAGGGAGTTGGCAGCCAGACCAGCTTATCTAGATCCTTTAACTAGGGCAGGTCAAGGGTTAGAGAGAGCGCGCGCGAGAGAGAGAGAGAGAGAGAGAGAGAGCTGACCAGTAATATAAAGAGTAGGCATTTGATCTGTATAAGTGAAATAAAACAAAATGTCAAGCCCTAATAATATCTGTTGTGCTTCAGTACCAGGCTGACATATTAAGGCATAATTTGACACGTCCACGACTATATCTGTTACTTGAGCATGTAGTTAACGTGATGGGTGATCGGGTTATGTCCTCTCAGTGCTCGGCTAGTATTGTGCTTAGTCACCGTTCAATGTCTTTCCATCTCTCGCTGGTTATTGATTCCTGTGCACGGTCGCCGTAGACGTTGTGGCCTGTGGGTGGGCAGCGGTGGGCGTAGGCCAACCGGCTTTCTGATATAGATCACTGGCTAGCGCCACTTTATGATGGTGCCATAATGTAGTGGCTCGGGTCGGTATCGGTTTATGGCATGCCACCGGTTAATGGTGGGACTCCCCCACGTCGTGGTCTCGGCCCGATGTCTCTTCCTCGCCTGACTTTCTCACCCGTTAAGGTGTCGGAATGGAGGCCACCGTCTGCGGCGGCCATCCTCGTGCCCGTACATTCCACCATCCGGTGTCATGGTTAGAATGTGATACGTCCCATCTGATTAAGGCGATCGGTCGGATGTGTCCGATTCTGAGCGGTGTTGGCCCACCGCATTGTTACCATCGAGTGGGACAGTGGCCTTAGTGTCTTAATCCATCAGCTCTGTGTGTTATGTGGGCTGGGATATGCCAGTTACATCTGGCCGTGATTTGGCGTTCGGGAGGACTGTGTCAGCGACTGGAAGAGTGCTGCCATTCAGCTGTATGGCATCAGATTGTGGAACGTTTCATTCGTGTGCCACCTATTTAGGATTACTGTCCTTTACATCTCTCTTAACTTCTCCCATTATGGAGACTACTAATTGTCTTAAACATAGGCTACATTTTTGCCATAAATACTAATTATAAACATCAGAACTTTGCCGCAAACATTACCTTCAAGAACCAGTTGAGATGGTCCCGGTACTCATCTCTAAACTGTCTATTTAATCTGCCTGAAATTATGATGAATGCTGGCCGTTGTGACATCTAGTAAATTCTTTCTTTTTATCACAATGGTTCAGACCCGTTTGTTTGTTTTATCTGGATGTATGTGAAACCAATACAGACATCACTTCATTGGCAACCAAGAGAAATGTTAATAGACTGTCACGGTGTAGCGTGTGCCATTTTTATCTACACAAAGAGCCGGAGTATACTTTAGGCGTAAATCTTCAGCCAAGTTATTATTCCGTAATGATATATTCTGGATCCCGTATCAGGATCCGTATTTAGAGGCATGAAGTAGGTCGTCAGCGGTCACTTTAGGTAATATGCCCTCGTCCTGGCCAGTAATAATTTACTTGCCGTGGTCACCCTTATCTGGTATGACCGGTCAGTGTATAGAACAGTCATGACCAAAGCCAAACGGGCTGCTGATTGGCGAAATATTTGGCTGGTAATGACTGGGGGACCTGTGGGAGCACTGACACAGCGGGACTGTCTGCTGTTAGAACTCACTATATGACAGCTACCGCAGACACTGTTGTTGTTTGGCTTATTAGGAGTCACAGCAGGTAGTTACGTCAATAGAGATTTGGGATTCCGCTGATCATGGGTACATTTGGGGGGCTCTCCCTCCGTGTGTGTGTGTGTGTGTGTGTTCTGTGGCTCGATGTCTACACGAAGCCACTGCCATTATTTTCTGTAACCCAAATATATGGTGATATTCTGCTTGGCTTTATTTGGCGTAGAGGTGTGGGTCACCTGTCAGAGGTCAAAATTAACACTATCCCTCAGTACATCATTTGTCTTGGACGTAGCAAGTATGTTTATTGCTCAGGTTACGTCTTTAGTATTGACAAAAGTTTGTTTCTGGCTGGGAGTTGAAGATGTGGGCGAATGTTACCAAATAATGATGTACTGAAAATAACCGGAATTGAAAGTAAAGCATATGTTTCAATGTATATCACCTATTTACATACACACACATTCTAACTTTCCTATATTTTATAATCAGTAATAGCTGTACTGGCATTTCATCAGAATTATAGCCAGTAACTTAATATTATAATTCCTTATAGAGCTCGTCTTTGTCAATATGTTTTACAAATTATTTATGATATTTAGTACTGCGTGAAATGATTTATATAACGTGTGTGTGTGTGTTAAATAGCATCCATTTAATGGTAAATGATAATAACCTCAAGCCATTTTACACACGCGCGCGCGCCCGCTCACACATACGCAATATCCATTTGTACCATTGTTGTTATGTTATAATTCTTCTAGCTAGTTCTGACATTTTTATGATGACCAATTGCCTAGAGGGGTGAAGTGTACAGCGTCTTGGTCATGAACAATATACATGCATAATTATGTACTCCATGTAAGATACTAAATTTACAACCGAGTAGGTTGTTGTACGTACATGTGTGGGCAGTGATAGGTCTGACACTGAGAGAGCCTTCATATCTGACTATCGGATTCTTTAAACTGCCTATGAAGTCACATTACATACACTATAGGCTGAGCCATCACGTCTTATTAATAACACTTAAGGATATAAAGAGTATCAGGAAACAATATTATTGATTATACGAGGAGGCCATCTCTGGCCGCTGGACTCAAGCTCACTCACTCTCACCCACCCACTTGGTTATTTCACGTTCTTATCTTGTTCACGATTATATAAATCTGTTATCATAAACGTGCATGAATAATCAGACACTGATACACTCAGTCACATACACACACACACACACATACACACTGAGAGAGAGAGAGAAAGATTGTTTCCCTGGTCATCGTTTCCCATGCTTTCATGTCAAATATTCCAGTATACTCTATAATAGTTAAGATGACTGGTCTACAAGGACTGCTTATGTTAGTCTTTATGTCTCTAAGCACATTACAGGGACGCGGTACTGGACAACAACACATTGATCCATTACTACTTAAGACAATTGCCGTAATACAATGAGAATATAACAAGTAGATACTGAGTACAAATCAGATGCTTAAATTTATTAATACCAAAGGATCTTTATGATTCAAATAATAACTGTTTCCAAGTCTATTGCTGCTTCAGTTTGTTATATGTATTTATTGAAATATGTTATATTTACTGTTTATCAAAATTCTGTTAAGATTCAATAACACCACAAATTTTTTTTTTGACATACCTTTTTTATATAACTAATACGCACACACACACACATATACACACGTTTTCATATTGTAATGTACTTAAATTTGTTTTCATTATTCACTCCAGTATATGACAAATATATATATATATATATATATATATATATATATTGGCAAAAATATTTATCTGACATTTATTTATTGATTTCTGTTACTTCAGATCGTGTTCTTGCCTGTAGTACAAACATGAATGAAATACACACACACACACACACACACATGGTGGTCACTCTTAGCCATTCTGAAAATATAGCTCGTTTAAACCATTGCCATTTATATAGCTATCGATCATTTACCGACTAATGAAAGTTTTGTGACTCCATACATAATGTACACTGTTCGTTTTCTATATTTAATTGTATCCATTTCTCTGTGGATTTGCAGTAATTCATCACCATGGACATGTCTGTATCACATAAGATGGACAGTAGATTCATCTTACTGGATCTTTTACCCACATGTATTGAGTTACTTTGATGGTTTATTGCTTTAGTTTTGAAATCTGGTGTCGTCTGAATTGGCCTTTATTGATCCTGTTTTGATACAGATGATTAATCAGCTGGTTCTTATTTCAATCCTCATATCTGAGAAGTGTTTATATTTCTTTTATGAACATCAAGAATATTCCTTACACTGTAGAGACTGAAATTTGCCCATAACAAAGCTGTAATTGTGTAAGACGGTAACTGATGGTACTCAATATATTCTATTCCACTGTCTGTACCCATAAATTGTCAAAAATGCCCTCCTGTGTATTCTGATGGTACAATGTGGCTAGAGCACTGTGCTGTGAAGCTCCAGGTTTGGGGTTCAAATCCAGCCTATGCCTGTGTTTGTGAGATTTGTTTCCCTTGTCAGACCCCCGCCCCCCTGGTAATGATGTCCCATGTGTGACTAAAAGATAGGTAGATAGTTTTTTAAGTTTTTGCCTTTAAAAGGATATATTTAATGTAATAAATTCTTAGCTCAATCTCAGCCCAGATATTTCACCTTGTCATATATTATGCACAAACAGTTATTTATTCTGACAATATATAATAAGTAAGGTTAGTAAGATGTATTCAGTACATATAGATCTGACAGTCAACCTCAGGTTTCAGTTAATTCAGTACCTGGCATGATTTATTGGCCTCCAGAGTAAACTGATAATGTGGCCTAATGTTCAATATGCAGTCCAGCTGCCATCTTTAGCAAGGTACAGCATCCCAAACATCTGTCAACATTTAAGGACATTTCTTCACAGTTGTAATTTTGACATGTGTTGACACATTGTGAGTGCAAAAAAATCAGTATACAAATCATAAACAACTCAACATTTGTTAAGTCCATAAACCAGTTTATTGTAATATGCCAGTTTTTAAAAACAAGTTCTAGTGGACTTAAACCAGTTTATTGTAATATGCCAGTTTTTAAAAACAAGTTCTAGTGGACTTAAAACTCAAGTAGCACATAAAAGTTCAGATATCACTGTAAGTGTTGGCATATTTATTATCAACCTGCTCACAGTCTTGGCTTAAATCTACCTAGTCATAATTTTGTTTTGGGTGTGATCAGCGTGTAATGACTCTTTCACTCACCTACTCAACCTTTCAAGGTAATAGTCTCTAAACATATCAATAAGCATTAAACATATCAGTAAAATTTTAATGATTATACACATTGTAATCACTTAACACCACTTTACTTTTGACAGGATAAAATATCACTTCTCAAAGGCCACTCCTTGAAACTTATCGTTCAACTCAAAACTTTGGTTTGCTTATGTAATTACAAATAATTGCGTTATCTAAATTTAGGCATTGTTAAATATTTCCCTGTAGATTAGTGCCACGTTATATAAAAACCATCAACAACTTTGTTCCGCATATTAAAATAACAAATGTGATCAGATATCATACATGTTACAGAATTGACATATCTTGTCAAGACATTTAACCCATCTCATTACACAATACATCTTTGTCAAGGAAACTAATTGTATGTTCAAAACTATTTACCCATTTGAGTATGACTTACACTTTACAGTAATCTGATTGAAAAGAAGTTTTAATGATCAGCATTGCTCATTTAATTAACTGACGTTTTGATGGATTGAATTGCAAATCATATTTATCTCAGTATATATATATATATATATATATATATATATATTAATCATTATACTTGTAGCAAATAAATTTGAAAACAACACTTGTCTGGATTTTATACAATTAGATGATGTCGTCCACATAATATACCAGTCGGGCTGATTCTTGTATATTTTATGTAAATCAAACACTGAACTTTTAGTAGAATCAAACTCTTATCAATGAACAAATGAAATAATTTATTGTAATTAGCATTATTGAATACTTTTGTAGCATCAATTTGTTAACTAATAATGGTGCTCCAAATAATTAATCATTTCAGTCATGGACGGTGTATATTTTCTTGTAAAGATGTAAGACTTATATGGTTAAAGCCAAGCTATAAACATATGGTGATATACAAATTTGTATTTAGTATAATACTATCAAATATTTTATTGAGAGAGGTCTGCTCAGTGTTAATTGCAGTACAATTATTTGAACCATTCATGGAGTTTTTTGTATCTTTCACCTTTGGCTCTATAGTATTTGCATTTAATCCATCTGGAATGAAATATTAATACATCATGAAATGAAACCAGAGAAAAAAGATGTATATATTTTGTTAGTATTGATAAAGTGATCAGTTTAAAGGAGATTTGTGAATTGGTTGCCAAATTTCATCATTGCTCATCAGTAATAATCAGTCAGCGCTAAATGATAAATTTTTTTAACATATTATTGGCCAATAACTGAGCAAGATCTGGCTTAGGTCAATGTTTGGGACCATCAATTTATTATATCTTCACCACACGAAATTCATAATACATCTACATGCTGTTTATTAGCTATAATGTTAGG
The DNA here is from genome assembly GCA_025642065.1 of Paralvinella palmiformis. NCBI lineage: Eukaryota > Metazoa > Annelida > Polychaeta > Terebellida > Alvinellidae > Paralvinella > Paralvinella palmiformis. Next base: position 151,771 of record JAODUP010000698.1, on the reverse strand, counting down.
CAGAAAGACATTTTTGGTTTTAGAAATTTTGACATTAAACTTACACAGAATTTCTTTGGCACTGACAGAGGACATGAATTTTTATGAACAAAGCACAAAAAGATACACTTAAACCAGGCTAATGTATTAATACTATTTGTTGCCTAAATCATATTGGAAATTTTATTCTTCTCTTATTCCAGTCTGAAGCTTTGCAAGAAAAGTGTTTATCTCCCCTGGCACAACAATGAACTGCTGAAACGTGGGTTTATGGGTATTCTCATAAAATTAACACAAACTAATTCCCAAGAATTATTTCTTCTCTTTTAGTGTAGCAGTTATAATACTGTAAAACTGACATTTGCTGAGATTGTTTTTATCTGCTTTCTGTTTGATAACACTTGCCTCAGAGAGCATTAATTGCTCAAGGTCACTATGACCTTACCTAATTGTCTTAATATAATACAGATATATGATTTCTTGGACTGGCACCATTTAGTGTCATTAGGATGACTTAAACTAGAGCAATTTCAATTGGAGCATTTATATTGCACTGGAATGAGTTTGCCTTCTCCCATTTACCATAAGTCAGCTTTTAATCTCAATCACTGATACTAATAAATAATCTATCTTTTGATAGAAAATGTCCAGGTATCAGTTTTCTGCATCATCCTGGGTAGATTTTAACCAATCATAAATCGGTCACTTTGGAATGTAGGTAATTGCACAATCAAATGGACGTGTAGACCTAGACGTGGACAAAAATTAAACAGCCAATCATATCAAGCCTCCCATTGGTCACCTGGAGCCAAAAACATCCACAGATCTAGATAATGTATTCAGTATCCTCCGTTGCTTTGACCGAATGGCTGGTGATGGCGTGCAGAAATGTCGTCATTCATGCATGCTCAACCAAAATGTGATAAATAAAGAGCAGTTTTAAATAGTAAAATAATACAGACGGAAATGGAGACCAATGGTCTCGATGGTTTTATCTCAACTTAATTTTAACTGTGATTATTAATTATGGGTTTTGTGATCATCATCACAGCGCCGGAAGTCAACCAATCTACTTTTAATTGTAAATGATTATCAGAATATGATCAGTGTTATAAAGTCAACATCATTATTATAAAGTAAAGATTTGTATTATACCTGACCAGTGTTTAATAGGGTTTAGTTCAATAATATTGAAATTAATGTCAAGTTGATGTTCATTTAAACTTAAAATATTTAAAAACTTTTGTTATAAATAATTTCATGTCAGCTTTAAATGTAGAGTGTAATGTAATGAGTCATAATTTTATAGAAATAAATCAGTTGTTATCATATCACATAATATCTGAGGCTGAGCTACCATTCTATACAAGAAAGAGCCTTTAAACCTCCTTTTAAAAATTCTCTATTTATTTAACGAGGTGTGGACCATATTTTTCTCCTAGCACGTTTTATAATATTAACCACTATTTGGCATGGTACTTTCTGTCCAAATATAATATCGCAGTATAGAAGTAACTTTATAGGATCTGCAGACGCAATGATTCTATCCTGTTGGTTTAGTTTATTTGCCATGGTTGTTTGGTGAAGCAAAAGGAATACAGATCTGACTTAATGCCTTTAATACCATACACCTCCTGCCAGACACTCAGCCGGTGAGGAACAATTTACTTGTATATCTCAAACCATAGCATGCTATAGATGGTCACATTTAATTAAACATCTGACACAATGAATAGATAACGTGTCAATCATACAGACTGTCACTGTTTATATAAATAGTAAAAGTCGTGTTTGGATGTGTAAAAGTCGTGTATTGTTTCGTTTATATAGATGTAAAGTATTCAGTAATAAACTTAAATTTTAACACTCAGCTCACTTGAAGATACAAAATAAATGTGGTATATATATATATATATATATATATATATATATAGAACCAAATGTGGTAACATGAGAAAGACATTTTCTATTTTAAGTCATACTTACAGGAATCTGAGCTTACCATTTGAAGTACTATTCCATTCAGTATGGATGATTCATCATAAACATATAGTACCATTAGTAAAATTATTGTTGTCAACAACAGACATTATCATATGATAACATAGAGATAATATTGGCCCAACAAATAATTTAACCCTGTCAAGTATTGAGATTTTTATTTCTATGAGTGTCCAGGCTATAGAATTAGAAACTAAAATCGATTTAAAACAAATCAAAATATGTTACTTTAATTTTAAAATTCCCCCTCGGTTTGTGCCTCATTTATTCAGTGTGTGTTAAGTTTTGTTTAGAAATCATAGGAATACAGTTTTCATAGTTCACTGATCCCACATCTGTGGATTGAGTGATAATGGAAGACAATATAGCTTCATGGCGATATGTCTCCAAACAATTTCATCTTTGCTGAAGATATTGTCTTTCCATCTCAGAAATGACTATCACACCGTAACAGTCACTTGGATATTTAATACAGGGCAGCCAGCCGCTGGTTGGTATTATAAAGAGTCGTCGTATTGAGTCAGTTAAGCTGAAGCTGGCGTTCTCTGTTCATCTCCATGATGTGAAAAGGTGATGGTGGGATTAGCAATGGCTTGAATTGGGATACTGGGATACTGAGCATCATATTTTATTTTTATTATTTTAACTTGGTTAGGTGTTGAAGACTTTCAGCAAGTGGAACTCTAAACTATATATGATATTTAACATTTAGGAAGACAGGACTATATCTACATGGTGTTACTGTAATACAAGCTGGTAGGTGTGTTCTGGCAATTTAGAGCTTCGTTTCGAATAAATGTGTCTAGCATACTGCAATTAACTTCATCCACGTGTAATCTGAAAATTTAACTTTACATATTCATGCAGTTTGGTCCTTATTATCTGTGACAGAAACAGCGCATCCTTCGGTCGTTTTGGGCTTCAAGCTGTATACAAGGTATTGACACTTGTGACATTTAGAAATACTAATTAGGAAGACATAAATAAGTCTCTGAAGCTAAGTTAACCGTCCTCACCTTGACTGTGGCCACATCAACAGGGATAAATGCTCATGGTTATCTTTGGTAAACAGTAGATGTTGTCAACAACAGACATCTAGAGGCATAAAGGAGACATAATATATATATATATATATATATATATATATATATATATACATATGCATACAATCTCTAATATTTGTCCTAATCAGTGTCTAGGACACTGAATGGCTTTAATTGTGCCGATGTATCATTAAGCAACATTCATCCCCCCTAATCAGTGTACTCATTTTATCATCTTCATTTTAATCTTTTATTAATCCCGTATACCAGTCATTTTACATAAATTTACAACTGCTCTGAATCACGTGAATGGTTTAATTTCTGGAGATATGGCGCTTTGTAAATACTTCATTAATTTATTATTATTATGTTAGACATGGCTATGAGGCATTGCTTATATAGTACCAGTAACTCTCAGTGACGGATAATATCTATAATGTCGAGAAATCTATTATATATTGTTCAGGCATGATGCATCCTTACTTGGACATTCTGTCTATTATAAGGAGATATGTTGAGCTGGCCAACTATATTTAGAAGATAGCCTAATATATGCCTTGTCATTTAAAACTGCAGACAGAATATAGGATATTTACTAGTCTACTTGAGGAATATTGTACCAAGAAGAAAATTACACTCACTATGACATGCTTCAATATTGTTTTATCAGTCTGTGTCAGTGTCTCTGTTCTATAAATCCGTTGTGTGTCGGCTTATGCCTACTGACACACACTGTCACAGTCATTTATCCCTCAGAAGTGTGGATACTCGGGCCAGTGTCAAGTGTTGCCATGGAACCAGAACAACTCTTACTCGGGTTCCCCCTCGCTGCTCAACGTCGTCTCATTGTCTCTACCATAATCTAAGCGTAACCCAAGTCGTCACTTAGACTCTAATTAACTTCACATATTTATTACTCTGCCGAGAAATATTATGGAGCTGTTTGTAGACGGAATCCAGAAAATACTGTGTTATAGCATGTCTGTACTCAGTGTTGAGTTAATTATAAAACTTCCGTTTTTATGTCAATAATAGCAAGTTAATTTGGGAATTGTGGGTGTGAAATAACTCTGTGCGTGTGAAGGATGACAATAAATGCACGAGGATACCAATTTCGATCTTGTCAACTTGCTGGTCATCTTTACAAATGCCATCTGTTGACTCACTAACACAGTAACTGGTACTAGTGGTAGCTGACGAGTCAGTAGACTAAGCTATAAACAGCAGTATCTGTGTCCCTAACAGGGATGCTGGATTTAAAGCATTAGAGTGGAATCCTACGACTCATCAGATATGTGTTGTCATTGAAATAAACCAGATTAATTAACGTACAAAAGAACTGTTGAATCTTTCCATATTTAAGAATGTTATGTTACGAAATGTCTCGTCTGAATTTGAATGCAACTGTAAATAGATCTTGCATCTACATTAAGCCTTGCTGATAGCGCAGTTGACCAAAGACCACTGGCACTTGCGTTCAAACCCAGTCCATGCTATGTCTGCACGATGTTTCATTTTAATTTAAACTCATTACCTTTCTGACGTCCTTTGACCTATCTAGCCTACTATGTGCTCAAAGGGGTCTGGAAAATAGCACCCGATGCCCACCTCTGGATGAAAATTAAATATTATTTGTTGATGATGACCATTACGATTCTAGTGGATTCTATTCTACTGTATGTTACTAGTTTGGGAGAGTGCATTAGTGATCGATAAGTCTGTGCTGTACTAATGTATATATTACTAAAGTTGACCTTAATGTTATTGATTTTAACAATCTCTCTCTCTCTCTCTTGTGTGTGTGTGTGTGTGTGTGTGTGTGACTTGACTCATTACCGATGTCATAGCCTATTAGCATTACAATTGTTATAAATATCAGTGGTGTCAGGAAGGGCTCCTTTAGGTCTGTTACTATATTTAATGGACGCCGACAGCCCAGTGAGCAGCCCGGTGGGGAAACTTAAGAACGATAGACTTGGCCGTATACGTCTCCTATAACCCCCTATCTTACAATTAACGCCACGACGGCTAGTCATTTAACATACATGATAATGACGGTTAGCAAACATGCTAGCTCGGATATCCAATTAATATAAAACATCACGGCGAACAGAGTTTGAATTTTCAATTAAACTAATTAAATTTCGCAACTTTTCTCAACTAAAAATATATTTCCACCGAGTACTTAGAATACAAATTTTGATGCATGAATAATGGAACAAAATAAAAACCTTCCTTTCCTGCACTGCACTCAGTTCGCCGGCATGCAGCTTACGAAATCTTGCAGGTTCTGTCTCATTTTGCTTTGCATACAATTCCATGCACCCGTGTGACACATTTGCTGATTTCCATTGCTGTTACGCAAGCTATAGCAAACACACACACACATATAGCCCCCATGTGTTTGTCGACGGGTACCAGTATAAAAACGTCACACAAACACAGAAAACAACAAAGGTCCAGTCTGATTGCAAACAAATTAGGTTTAATTTAATGTTAACTGACGAATTAGTCAAAAGGGACACATTATCAAGGCCGTATAAGTTGTTTGTCTGTCGTTAACAAGTTCATCAAATACTGTACCCATCACGACCCTACTTATAAAACTATGTTCTTATTATGTTCTCTTAATGGTATATTGTTGGTCTAAAATTTCTTAGTTCGAGTCCACCAACTCCTTGCTGAATGTTCTTTCTGTTCTTAGTGATGACTTCTTGATTTTGCGATATAAATATATTATGGGTTCATAATTGATAGCTTGATAAAAAATACTGAATAATGATGATTGTGCTACATTGTATAGTTCTATAGCAACAGTACTTGTGTTCAACAGTGGAATAAAGTTTTTAGGTTAGAAAACATAAGATATAAAAATAACTATGTCCCTCTTATTACCACTGTTTTCCCAGTTTGTTATTACTAATTTAGCAAATATCAAGGTAACCATGGTAACATTTATGCTTGAAACAAAAATACTGAAGAATAGTTACATATTGTTAATTGCCAGGATTTTTATTATATAATATTTATTTAAATGGACACTAGAAATTAAGCTTCACATCATTAACGGGTTTAAGATCAACTTATAACAAGCAAACATTCGTGAAGTTTGATAGCTGTCAAAAAATAGTTAGGTTTATAGCCTAGATGAATGACTGTTTCACATACCGGCCAATAAGGCGAGACTTTGTGTCAACATTTTGACCCTTATTTTGGGGGGTCGGCTTAATGGCCGGTGCTATTTCAGTGTCGAGAAATCCAGTCATCGGAAGAAAACATTTCAGAGTGTTAGCAGCCATCTAGACTACTCTAGAGTCTAGGTGAGTAGGTCTAAATCTAGATCGTACTATTCATAGTCTAGAAGCAAACGGAAATCAATCGTCATTTTGATTTAAACTGATGCAGTCATGCGAGTGAAAATAGAAGTGAAACAAGTTGATGATAATTATACATGGTTTTATAATGAAAATCAATATTTATATGTAGAATTATCCTAATTTTGTAAATATGGATGTTTGTTGGACTCAGTAACGCATTTCATGACTTTCGGTAACAAGACAACTCGTACCCAAGACATTCCGTACCCAAGAGTGCCGTATCGCATTCGTTTGGCTGCATAGACATTAGAGTATACATGTTTTGTCTCGGCATATTTATGCTAATAATGGGATAATTACTGATTAATTGCTGATTAATTAGTATTAATGACTACGGTATACATCCTGGAATCCGGGAATCACTTGTAGACTCTGTGTGTGTGTGTGTGTAAACAAATCATATTTTGGTGAATATAGTAAGAAGGTAAACCATAAAATATTAGGTGATGGTTGAACGTGTGGAAAACAGGTGATTTTATATTCAAGTCATTAATTTGCCACTGTATGAGAGCAGGTCAGTGAAGGTGTGACATTGTCTCAAGTGTGACAGCACCTTGTTTCTTAACCACAGATTTTCTTCCTGTTCTCCACATATTTAGTATTCATGAAGTAAGCTACTTCTGAAAGAATTGAGTTTGGTGAATTAATGAAAACTATGTTGCTAAAATTAGTATACTCCTTGCGTAATTGATGACAACAAGGGTTGGTATGGGTTTGAAGGTTTGGAGAGTAAAATGTGATTGCCATAGTTTTATCACTGATAGATACCGACTATAAGACATTCATTATATATCTGAGATGAAATTAAAATAAGGCCATCTAATTGGGCCAAATTTACAGATGTTGTTTTTATTGTGATATTATATAATAATATTTAATTTATGGTTGATGACATTTATAGTCAAAATAATATAAACATAATCAATCACGAGATCAGCATCACCATTTTGAAGCCAGACACATATCAGACGCTCCTGAAGTCTGACATCACTGTGTACAAGATGTTTGTAAGGCCTGGTTATAGCTAATATAACGATGTAAACATTAGCTTCCGCGAAATATATAATTTTGGAACAGTTTGCTTGATGAGTTGATCTAAACAGCTTAAACAATTGCACAAATGGATAAAAGAAACACAGATGATGATTGATGTTTTACTGGCCACTTTTGTGCACATGGTAGACTAAATGGGCCGAGCAACCTCTAAAGGTAATGAAGCGAAGTCAAAGATGAAGCAACCTTCAGATATGCCCACTCCGAGATTCGAACTCAGGTGATAGTGATCGGTGGTCCAATGCACTACCAACTAGACCTCGGAGTTGCCTCTAAAATTCCTTAAGATAATTGTTTTGTATTCTTTTACACAAAGCCTCTGCTGAGCTGTAAGATTTATGTACTGCTATATCATTTAGCACTAGTTAGTAGGTTAAGTCTGGCTGGGCATTTGGTAAGGTCATCTGGATGGAGATGACTACTTGATCCTTGTCCATGTTGACGTCAGAGCCCGTGACTTCTGCTTCCCACCGAACAATCTGGGAATCGAGGAATTTGTACAACTGCCCACCAATAATATGGGATATTTAATTGTAATATGTATTATTGTCTGATTTGGGATTACTTTTGTGAATATTATATATTTTAGTCATAATATCTCAGACTACTTGCTCTCAGACATCTAACCCATAATTTTTTTTTTTTAGTTTACTTTTTTTATCTTGATACCAAGGTTGTTGGTTTAGAGTTTAGAATTTAAGCCTACTTTATCCCCCATAGTACATTGTATGATGAAAGGTGACTAAAAGGTGTGATATAAAATGACCTTTGTGTCATTAAATCCAGCATTGGCCCGCTAACTGAACCCCACAATCATTCTTAGTATTGTAAAGCATTTTTGACTACAATCATAATCAGATAAACACATTAATATAAGTAATAATTTGTCAAAATATTTGTCATTTCATTGACTCTCAGACTTGGTCCTGAATACACCATGTTTGTAATCTTGGCTACAAAATGGTTTATCTGGAGCCTGAATATCGAGATTATATTGGCAAGTGGAAGGCACCTCGGTTACATCTTGGCATCTTTTGAATACCTTCGGATAATCATTTTTACTGGATAAAGCTGGTGTATTAAACGTCAGCCCCTCCAATACATCATCCATCTGGTGAGTGTAAGCCACCTCAGTGACATAACAGATCTCCGCTCTTGATTCGGTCATCTTTCACGGATTCATCATTTATGCGTCACATTATGTCAGTGACAGGACATTATCTAGAGCCTGACTTACGGTGCTTGACGTCTCATCTTGCCAAGATTGATTCATTATTTCTCTCTCACTACAACTTCAGAAGTCAACATTTTTCAGATATCTGTTAGGGAAGCCATGGAGCTGAGTGTTAAGGTTGTTGCTCACAGTGTGTAAAGATCTTGGTTCTGTTCTGTCAAATCCCTGCTGAACTTTCATGTGTATACTACTTAATTCAACCATGGAGATGGTTATAGGATTTGATTAGCGAGTATTTTATATCTGTGATTGGCAGTTATATATTCAAATGGTGTGATGTATTTGTTTTGTATGGATCCATACTCTACAGGGAACAGTGGACTCTTGTAACATAAAATCCATTAGGCTTTTTAACCAAAATATTAAATCTTTTGATCAGAAATATTGGCTTTGGACTCCAAGAAATCTTATTTTTAATCAACAAGGATGTGGGTGGCCAATTTCATATAATAGAATGTTGTCACCTAATCACTGTATTAATGTCGTCATTTGTCACTAAATTGTGATGTAATCGTTATTTTCAGGAAGAAGAAATTGACAAAAGACGAGATGAAGGAATCTCAGCAGCTCACATGGAAGCTGAACTGAAGGAGTTACGTAAAGAGAACAGTGAACTGAAGCAATACATCCTGGCACTTCAGGGAGAGGTGTATGGGGCCAGGCTAGCAGCTAAATATCTGGACAAGGAACTTGCTGGACGGTGAGTCTTGTTAAGAATAGAAAAATTCTCCATTCCTGACTTGTAATTGACGTTCTGTTTGTAGAGTGATCCTGGCAGTAGTTAGATATATTTATATAGGACCATCATATTTTATTTTAACAGATATAAATTAAGTTTAAAAAAATTACTTGTCCATATCAGATATGGGGTCAAATACATTGAAATGTATTTAAATACAGATACTTTTCTTTTGGTCAAATACAAATACATTCATTTGTAAATGTAATTAAATACAGATACTTTTCTTTTGGTCAAATACATTCATTTGTAAATGTATTTAAATACAAATACTTTTTTTTGGTCAAATACAAATACATTAATTTGTAAATGTATTTAAATACAAATACTTTTCTTTTGGTCAAATACAAATACTTTTCAGATGAAAAGAACAAATTCATTGTTTTTCCTTTGCTTTTTGTTCTGATACAGACATTACATAACATCACAGCATCAGCTACATTTGTCACATCAATTTATGAATTTTTTGTTGATTGCACCTGGGGAACATAAGACGCTCAAAATTGTTGTAGTAATATCAGGGTATATCAGCTGGAATAATGAATGATGTATGCTGGAAGGTTAGTCCTTTTATAGGAAATATGAAATCTGCTCATTGTATTTACTCACAACATTTTTCATATTATCCTTTGATCCCCTCTAATTATACTACATATAATTGAGGATAATCTCCCTTTGACTGACAAGGAAGCACTCAGAAGATATCATTAATTGCAATTCCTTATGATCACAGAGAGAAGACAATTCCCTCATAGTTGTGTTTGTGCAATTCAGTGATCAGATTATGAAAAAATAATCGATTATAAAGTATCAAAAACAAAGAAGATAGACATGTTTTCAGGAGTAGTTCTGTGAATTTTCACCAAATGTCGTATCTTGTATTTTTCATTATTTAGAGTCACTTTTAGTTTGTCATCAGTAATGAGTAATTGTTAGCATGAAAGAAAATATATGTTTAATGAGTAGATTCTAAAAGGTACACACACTATACTCAGTCTATAAGTAGATTGTTTGGGTGGTGAAAAGGGAGTTTCCAGAAGCACCTCGACTTATACGCCCGTCATATTTCTTGCCAGCTGAAGGAAACATGTTTTCGGTCATCCTTGAAACACAGCACTATAGGATTCAGCCCAGTAAGAGCCAGAGTCGGAATAAAATCGTCACATCACTGCCTACTAATCCATTGTTATTCAATAAATAACAATAAATGTTCACCAAACTGTGATTTGAATCTCACAAACACGCCGGTCTTTATGTAATAATACTTGAGTCGCGCTGTTACCTACCAGTACCTCCAGATGTGCTGTGAAACAATGAATTAATAACACTTGCCAATTGAAGCGCTAATCAGGCGTGTTTGTGTGAGGGATAGTTGGAACAAAATCGCCACATCTCTGCCTACTAGTCTTAGTCAATAAATTAAGATTCATTTTCACCAAACTGTTATTTGGATCTCACAAACATGCCAGTCTGTATGTAATAATACTTGATAGTCACGCGTTGTTAACTAATGGTACCACCAGATGATTAGAGATAATATAAAAATCACTGTTCACATTGCAAACCTTGCTCGCTACTTACCTTACCAGTTGAAGGCAGTATGTTTGGTGTGACAAGTTTGTTTATTTATATTAGTTATAATATCAAAGCCAAATCGTTTGTGTGTGTGTGTGTTTGTGTGTGTGTGTGTCTCTCTTTCTCTCTGTGTGTGTGTGTGGGTACAGTGTCTCTCTCTCTCTCTCTGTGTGTGTTTGTGTGTGTGTCGCTGCCGGTGAAGAAATTGATATTCACAAGGCACCATGAGTTTGGTTGACTGGGTCAACATTTTCGCGAATGACAACAATGATTCCTATTTTGATTTTTAAGTCAATACTTGGTCTCGACTTGACTTATACGGTGAGCATATGCCTGAGGAAAGAATTACAGGGTAAAAAAATGGCCTCGACTTATCTGCCGGGTCGACTTATACGCGAGTATATACGGTATGGACCTCAGCATCTGCCGGACTGTAGGTCCGATCATTTGAAATAAAAATCAGACCGGACAGTTATTTGTCCGACAGGTCCGACACTTTTCACATACTCTGCTGCTATCATTCTGTTCAGATTCAGTTTTAATGGCTGACTGTTCTCGATGTTAAAGCGTTCAGTTATGTGTTAATGTTTGTTTAACTGTTCAGATCTATTTTACAAAGTCATCTTCCGTCCATTACCTTCGATAAGATAAAGACGTACAACTGATTGGATTTTTTTCTCGTCTGTCCTTCTGCATGGACGTATCTGGGCAGTCATGCAGTATAATTTGTTTCTGGGGTGTGTATTAAGATGATTAAAAAACCAAATTACATCATCGATTGACCAAACTGCTGCTGTGATTGGTAATCCCCGTATCTTATACCCACCCACAATATACTTTTATATATTATTCATGTCAGTAATTTTGATATTTAATCAATGGATATCAACGTGATTAAAACGTCCCATATCAGCCGATGAGTGAGGGTTATTTAACATTGTAAGGTCGCTTCGTGTTGGGCAGATGTTGTTCAAGGATTTCTCAGTTCTCCGTGATTTGGGCCAAATTCTGGTACAGTCTCCTCCAGTGTATAGCCGAGTGACAGTTGGTGAGGGTTTTATCCATAAACTGGGCACTTTGCTATGCGTTCTGTGTCCCACGTGTTGATATCCAGGTGGCTGTTCTCTGATGTTTGCATAATCCCCTTTGACGGGGCCGGCGTCTCTGGCGAGATGACGCATTAGTGGTTCATGTGTCTGGCCAGCGGGAGTGGACTCGCTAACTAGAAGCGGGGGGGGGGGGTCCGGATTTAATGTCTACCATCCGGTTACATTTAAGTGAGAGATGTGTGGCCGTCGTTATGGCCATCGGCTGAGGCGTCCATCTTTGTCCAAATAAAGAACTACGACCACGACGAGTAGGACGTAAAGAAAAAGGAGGTGGAGAGAAAAAAACCTTCTTGAAGATGGCCTGCTTCTGCGTTAGAGTAGTAAAACTTCTCTATGTGGTCACTATTGGTGATGTTCACAGCTGCTAAGAGTCGCTGAGGTGTTGTTTTGGTGATGTGGTTGTTTTTATGTTGTTGACCGGGGGTGGTGGGGGTTTTTGGGTTCTGATTGTTATTTTGGTAATTGTTGTTGTTGTGTGGTGTTGGTGGTGGTAGTGATGGTGGTCATGACCAAGCAGCTTAACAGATGAAAGTAATGGATTTAGACCAAGACAGTGGCTAGTAATTGGTCTCTTGAGATGGGAAGAAGTGACAGCTTCTGTGTGCCTCTATGGCTCCCTGTGTGTGTGTGTGTGTGTGTGGAAGGAAATAATACTACTGGTACATATATATTACATTTTCACCACCATGACATGATAGGAAGACATATTCGGACCGAAATTATGATTGACACTATTTATGGACGGGAGATTTCAATTATTTAAAATTTTGTGTCATTAAAATCAGGAACCTATGTAATATATACTGTTACTCACACTAATTTGGATTTCAGCATTTGTGTGAAAATATTGCTTAATCCAATTAACACCAGTAACATAGATGCAGCTGTGTGTGTGTGTGTGTGTGTGTTATAAGTGCTTACACATCTGCTATCATGTGTTTATTTTGATAAATTAATTATTAATTAAATTAGTTTTACAAAGTAAGAAAATGGTATGCTTTAAAGTTGGTGTGTGCGCGTGGGTGAGCATGTGTGTGTATGTGTGTGCATTTGTCTGCACGTGTGCACATCATGTCAGTGACGAGCCATAACCACTTAGCATTTACATTACAGAATACAACAGATTCAGCTGCTGGGTCGAGACATGAAGGGTGCCGAGCATGACAAGTTGTGGAATCAGCTGGAGGCGGAGATACATCTACATCGGCACAAGACAGTGATCCGGGCCTGTAGGGGACGAACAAATAGACGAAAACGATTGCCTATACCACCTGGCCACGTAAGTGTTACAATTAAAAAACCTCACAGATGTCAAGGTTGTTTTTTATTATACTAATAAGAGACATTGAATAGTCCATAAATATTCCATTCTTGTGAGGATGATGATGATGATGGTGATGATGATGATTGATGTTTTACGGCCACTTTTGTGCACATGGTAGGCTAAATGGGCCAAGTGACTTCCAAGGGTAATGGAGCGAAGTCAAAGATGAAACAACCTTCAGATATGCCCACACTGAGATTCGAACCCAGGTGGTAGTGATCTGTGGTCCAATGCGCTACTGCTAGACCATGGAGGCACCCTCGATTCTTGTGAAGAGTAATATTATAAAATGTAGTAATATTAATCTGTTCTTAACTAATGGATGATTCAATCCGTAGTATGATGTTACACAAAGCTGAACTGATGGTGAGTCTTCATTTTCATCTGAGGGATCAGTATTGTCAAGATAATGGCAAAATGTAATTTAACAGTTATTACTGGCAATAGAGTAATCAGTTCGTTTAATACGGATGTGTCCAGACAACGAGGTCTTGTGAGCTAAAGTTCGCTCCCTATTAGGTTATGTACAGGCTAATAGCTTAATCTATGATCTGTTCCGTAATAATGGGCGTTATGGGGGGAAAAATTCATTTTTATACATTCACTGTCATTGTATTGTTGCATGCAAGAGGTCTATGCCACAACAGTTCCACTCTTAGACCAAATGTACTAAGTTGGTTTTGTTTTTATCTCGGAGTTAGTTATAAAAGAGATTTCAAATGTGTTGCTATTTTATTTCTTCATTCTTCTTCCTATCTGAAATACTTTATGAGAAGAGACCTTGAGACAATCGTTTTTAATTATTTCCCACTTTCTTTGTTTATTAATTCATGCATTTTCTCCTTAGTTATTATGTGCAGTATTAGGGAATAGTTCAAAGTGGGGATCTGGAGCTTTAGAAATCCTTTATTTATTATTATTACTCATTATTATTATTATTATTATTATTATTTACTCATTCCAGCTCTTAGGTCCAGGGGCAATATAACTGCTTGGTTTAGGCATTCATAAACTAATCTGCAGAGTGGTGTTGTCATCCAAATAGGTTGTTCATACTGAGCTTGTCACTGATTTCTAACTAATATGTGCTATTTTCAAATCGTATTTTCTCCCCCAAAAAAATTAAAATATCAAGAAGCAGCCAAGAATTAACTAATTGATTGGTAGAAAACAGAAATCTAAGACCTTGGCCAAGAAAAAGATTTATTCTAGAAATATTATAAATGCCATAATATTCAGGACGGCATGAACTTCACAAGTCCTGTGGTCACCCCCTTTAATGCAAAGCAAAATTTTCTTGATGTTATGTATTTCTAAATGATAATTGAAAGTAAATAAACATTTTAAAAATCTAGACATTTAATAACTGAAAAGTACCAAAATATCTATTTTAACTGAGCACTAGCCATCTTTGATGTGGGGTAAAATTTTACATTCTAGAAGAATTTCTATTTATATATTTTTTTTATTCATTCCTGCTGTTAATATTATAATCTTTTATCCAAATAATTTGCTGGCTAATCAGTTGAAATAATTATTTATTGTAGATTATTATAAATGCCTTATTATTCACATACCGGTAGGCTGAACTTTGTGAGGTCTGTGAGGTTCTAAAAATGCAAACTTGTTTACTTTGCTTTTAGATAATGATGCCTCTTCCTTCACCAGAATAATAATTAAATATTAATAAAATTCTGTATTCTAATTAAAAAATATTTACTAACCAAAAACAATGGAAAATACATTCTCTAATTAAGCTTTTAATATGTTTTGTTTTTAGCATTGTGCTTATTGAGAATTACTTCCCCTATTTCTATAACTTAATTAATCAGAATAAGTATTATATTCTTTTATCTAAGGTGGATAGAGTATATTAGTGAATTATTGGTCCTGTGTATGATGATGATTGATGTTTTACAGCCACTTTTGTGCACATATTAGGCTAAATCGGCCGAGCGTCGCCACTTTCAGAGGTAATGAAGCGACGTCGAAGATGAAACACCCTTCAGATATGCCCACGCCGAGATTCGAACATGGGTGATAGTGATCTGTGGTCTAGCACGCTATTGCCAGACCACCGAAGCACCCCTGGCTGGTCCTATGTATGCCTCTATGGCCTGGTGGGTACGGACGTGGGACTTTCTAACTCGTGGTCATGCTGTGCAGGAGGTTGGAGGTTCAAATCCAGACTGTGGCACTATAGTACTACTATAATGCCAGAGTAAGTAGGAGGAGGAGTTTGTCATCCAACTAGTGAACTGGCAAGACTTTCTCTGCGAATATGTCATCAATTGTAAATTGTAAATTTATTTAGAGTTAGTCACCATGATGAAGCAGTAAATTACAGACCATATGCGACTCCCTCGTTTGAGGTAGCTAAGCCACGTAAAATAACTGTCATTTCGGCCAAAATTTCCTATATTCCTCAGCTTCAGAACAACTAACTATAATCTAGTTGTGTAGCAGCGTCATCTAGCGAATTCTTTTTGGAAATGTTCTTCATTTTATTGGAAATTAATACATTTTCAGGAGCACGTAGAGTGATGACTGGATGTTTAAAAATTAATTAACATTTTCTGAAGGCCAGTTGACTGAGTGAGTAATGTGGTGGGCTATCAGTTGTCGAGTGTCTGGTTTCAAATCCTGCTTGCTTCCTGCATAATCTTAGTGTACTCTGCTCGGCTCTTAGATTCCCTTGGCAGTCATCTCTCGCCCATATACGTCCCAAGTGTGACCAGAGCTGAGGTTAAAAATAACTCACCCCTCATGGACTGCTGCAAAAATGAGTACTTGGTTAGAATTAATAGTATATTCCACAAGCAGTTGATGATCACTAAAATAGAATTATGGATTAAAATCCTTAGAGTCTTCAATGTATGATTTTTTGGGTAAGATAACAGTAAGTCATTGGTCCTTATGATATTATAATACCAACAGCAACACACACACACACACACACACACGTGTTTTATATTCTTTTATATTTTAATTTAAAAATATGTATGAAGTCCAGTTAGTGATGAAGAGGTCGGTTACTTTGTAATGCATCTCCATTAAGTGATGCGTCATATATACCTCTTGTGTCCTTATCATAATTGAATGACAGCTGGTGGGAATTTTGTTATTTACCACTACAGGTCAGTTGTAAAATGTTTAGTGTTTTCTTTGTGTGGTGATTAAGATCCTATCACCAATCTGTTGGATTAGAGATAATATCTCCATGGTCTATCTGGTAGCACAGTTGATCACAGGTCATTACCACCTGATTTCGATTCTCCATGTGGGTATGTCTGAAGGCTGTTTCATCTTTCACTAATCACCTCATTACTTTTGCACGTCGCTAAGTCAATTTAGCCTACCATGGGCACAAAAGTAGCCATAAAACATCACTCATCATCATCATTTTTTGCTGATTATGTTCCTATGGCCAACCTATTAGATTAGAGATAATGTCAGATTGATATTGTTAGTTAACTTTCTGCCCAGACAGAGAGAGAGAGAGAGAGAGAGAGAAAGAGCTCAGAACCACAGTACAGCTGATGGTGTTAGCTGTCACCTATGACAAGCCCTGAGTGGGCAGGGAAGCTTAACATTTCTGTCATGTTGCCCTTTGTGTGTATTTAGTTTTCTGGTCACATTATTCGCCGGCCTCTCGGCTCGATTTAATGTTGGTTATGTGATTTGGAGACGACAGACACGTGCTCGCTGTACCGTTTGGCGTCAGCCTGTAGTGTTCTGCTATCTGATTCTCTCTCTCTCTCTCTCTCTCTCTCTAAACGACACAGTCTACAGTATAGAATCTGGTCAATACTTGATGCCGGTTCAGTCTGATGTTGGTCTCATTTTGTTTGAGAGAGAGACATTCTGTAAAACACATTGTATTTGTTTAATGGCCTAAACCCAACATTGCTGATCTAAAGACTTGATACACTTAGCTTTAAGCCTGAGTAATTTACATCGTGCTCTTTGCCCTACTAGTTAATGGACCCGTACATTTCTGTGCCTTTCTCAGTCTTCTCTTGAGACTTTGTGGAAGGTTCATAGCCGCCATCACGTTGTATAATATTGCTAATGATGATTGCTGGTTTACTCAGGCATCGATAGATGGGGGGGGGTCAGATTAGGCTCGATGAATTGATGCATGTTATGAATCTATGATCAGCAGCATGGAGAGAGTATACCTCCTGGGATGTTGATTAGTGCACGCTGTACTCAGTAAATAAAACATGTAACTAAGTATGTAAGGTTGGAAGTACTAACCAGATGAGGAAGGATTGTGTGATGAAGGTGTTGATAAGATGAGTATATGATATAGAGTCGTATAGGACATGGTGACTGTATGTATGGGCATTTGAGTGAGTGAGTGAGTGAGTGAGTGAGTGAGTGAGTGAGTGAGTGAGTGAGTGAGTGAGTGAGTGAGTGAGTGAGTGAGTGAGTGAGTTATGTTACCTCCATTTCTTAATTCTGTGTTACTCTGAGTTACTGTGTAGAATCCTCTAATACAACACACTGTTGGTGATTCATCAGGAACCTGACCTCAGTACTTTTTGTACCGTCAGACAGATGGAGAACAATTTTTGTAATTACATTACTTTATGCGAAGACAGCAATTAAAGATGTAGGTTTTGTTCTTGGCTTAAGATTGGTTTTGTTTATAGTAAAACAACTTGCTTTTTCTCTGCCTATACATCTCTTTGTCTTGATGGTTTTTGATAATCACTCGTAATTTTGATTACACCTTTGGCATGGTTCATCAGTGGCCAGAGTCAAAGAATCTAAGATTACTTTAGGAAATCATTGACTATATTTAATGATATGCTAGTAATATATTGACGACTCACAGCTAGTCAGCCGTTTAACATCTACTCTATAATAAATAGTCATTAATATGTCAATGGGAACTCTTGTAGTGTAGAAATAGATAATAAATCTACAAAGAATTTCCCATATTGTTGAAGGGTATCACAGTGTCTCTCTGTGCGTGCGTGTGTGTGGGTGTTGGTACATGTTTGTTTCTGAATTTTCCAGAGCTTGCAAATTAGAATAGAGAAACGACGTTGACATTTCGCGAATATCAGTTATTGTGTTATGGCAATACAATACTGGGATTGTTATATGGGTAAATCCATATGTGTCTGCTAAATGTCTGTAACACAGATGTCATAATAGATTATAAAGGAAAATCATCATCGTGTAAAAAAAATCTACCACAAATGGTGTTTACCATCTGCGTATCTGTCTCTCTTTGTATGTTACACAAGTGTGTATGTGTGTGTGTGTGTGTGAATACACACACTTGTGTAACATACACTCCTCTTGTCAAAGTGGGACAGGTGAGACTTTACCTGTCACAGCAGGAAAGGTCACTTCTGTGATTGAATACCCCAGCTGGTGTGATTAAGTACCCCTGATGAATCAGTCACAGACGGAATTTGTGATTATGCACTGTGCTAACACGCACGGGCGCGCGCGCGCATACACAGTTACAGAGAGAGAGAGAGAGACAATTTCCTGTGCCATTTATAATATTTAAATTTACTCCTACATAACGCATCAGTAAGATGTTATCGGGGATGCCTCCGTGGTCTAACCGGTAGCGCGGTTGGCCACAGATCTATAGCAACTGGGTTCAAAACCCGGCGGGCTATATCAGCAGGGTGTTTCATCTTTCACTTCGCCTCATTAACTTTGGAGATCGGTCAGCCCATTTAACCTTCCTCGTACACAGAAGTGGTCGTAAAAACGGCAACACAACACTGACCATCGTTCAGTCATCTTGAAGTGATGCGACACAGCAGAACTTTAAGGTGTGTAGTGTTGATATAATAAAGACGCAGTTATAAAATTGGCCAGTTTAAGAACAATAATAATATTATCAGCTTATATTGTTTTATGTTTGTATTATGTGGGGCTAGTATTATAGCGTTAACTCGTCATACGGCTTCAAAGACATGTCCGTGTCACTGTCCGTCTATATGACACAAACATCGTTAACGGTATATTAGACTATGGGTGTGTGCTATTTCTCCAATATTACCAGTCTCTTAGTGAAGGTGTCTCTGTCCAGATTGAGGATTTTACTTTGATTGGAAACAGTCTTCAGGAATGTGAGGATGAATGTAATAATTATGGATAGCTCTCTCTCTCACTCACTCTCTCTCTCTCTCATACACACACACACACACACACACACACACTGTGTGTGTGTGTGTGTATGTGTGTTAGACAAGCAGTTAGGACACTGACGCAATTATTACCCGATTTTGGATGAGATTTGGCTTCGTTCCAGAAGGCTCGGCACGTCGCATTTAGCTGCTTTAGAGATCCCGGCGTTCAGTCTCCATCGGTAACTGTAAATGATGACGGTGTCCAAGGATTCTGTTTGGAGACTGCTCCACGTTCCTTTCTCTTGTGAAAACTTATAAAACATCTCAGTCAGTAACCGATGCCAGACAGAAATAAAACCTCGGACATCAAAGTACTTACTGTTACTTGGATACTAAAGTAATCGGATCATTGTAATCACATCCTGTCTATATGTAGTCAGAGATGCTATAGGGCGCCTCCGCGGTCTAACTGGTAGCGCGTTGGATCACAGATCACTACCACCTGAGTTCGAACCTCGGCGTCGGCATATCTGAAGGTTGTTTCATCTTTGACTTCGCCTCATTACCTTTGTAGGCCGCTCAGCCCATTTAGCCTACCATATGCACAAAAGTTGCCGTAAAACATCAATCATCAGAGATGCTGTAGTTTACACTTTATTCTGTTCCTTACTACTGCTTCAACTAAATGTTACTGGGTATTTGTGGGTCAATGCGGTTTATACTGCTCCGACTCAACTAGAGCACTTTGCTTGCTCGTTTTTCGGGAAGTATCCCCAGGCTGTCGCTTGTTCAATGCAGCGTAATTGGACCAGTAGTTATGAACGGGTTGTTTATAATGCAGCGAAAATTTGCATATGCGAATGCATATTTGTATGCTAATATACATGAACACATACTATTTGTTTAGTATGCTATACCACGCTAAAACGGTCCTGTCTTAATAACCAAAACTTTCCATCCATCTACCTCAATTAGCAAGTGTCTATGACTGCTGCCATTGTTTGTCAGTGACCTGTGTACACAGGTGAAGAAGACAGTACAGAAGTGAAATGTATAGGTCTGTCTGTCTGTCTGTCTGTCTGTCTGTCTGTCTGCCTGCCTGCCTGCCTGCCTGCCTGCCTGCCTGCCTGCCTGCCTGCCTGCCTGTCTGTCTGTCTGTCTGTCTGTCGCCAGCTCAGATACTGACTCCCTGAGATGTGATCAATTAAAGCTGACACCTCAACAAATATTGAATCTGACATTTGGCACCTGAATATCATAATTTATAGTTTGTTATAATTCTCTGCCAGAAGAGAGATCTATCCAATTAGCTTCTTCAGCTGGGTCTGTCACTGGTGTGCCCACTAGAGTCAGCTTTGTGTCCATCGTACATCAAGACCTCACAGACGAGGCCACAGAGGAGTCACCTTTATACGGCAGCTGTCCGGTCTTCTGATCTATTTTGCTGACCGGTCATAGACAGACATACAGCTGTCAGTCTGTCACTGCTTCTAATAGGCTGTGAACATCACTCATACCAAGTCATGGGATCTGTTTCATCTCCAGTGATGTCTATGCCATTGTGTGTGTGCGTGCGTGCATATATATATATATATATATATATATATATATATATATATATATATATATATATATATATATATAAATATATATATATATATATATATATATATATATATATATATATATATATGGAGAATATATATATATATACTGGGAAATGTGAGGAGTGGGACAAGATACTAAAGTACCATTGAGGGAGATGATATCTATTGATGACTATCCGGGTAATGAATGCTAAATATATATATTTCAAATTGATGGAAATCACTTATTATTGTGCCATCAAGTTTGTGGTGTGAAAATTTGATTTGTGAATGAAACATAAATTACGATTATTTGTGTGAAATATCTGCCAATATACATTTGTATTTGTTAATATTCTGATCAGCTGTAACTATCCAAATACACTTACTCTAAATGTGACATACCCAAGGCCACTCATCATTGAAATGTAAAAAAATGTTTTGTTTCCATGGATAAAAAGATCATGTCATTGAATCTGTATTATAGAAATTTGTAGATTTGTCTGAAATGATAGATTATCAATGTTTTTTGGCCTTAGACAATATATTTCCAATTTTTGTGATTTTGTTTCCTTTTGATTTCAATTTTTTCAGTTGATATTCATTATAATGTGCTGCATTCTTTCCCTTTCTTGTCATTATTCACCATAGAATAAAAAGGTTTATAGTCCAGATTTATTTTTGTTTTGCGGATAATATGTTTATTTTATAATAGACCGAATACGGTTAACTCCCAATTAACTAGAACCTTTTTAAATAAAAATGTTCTTCATTTTGTGCACCAAAAAAAGAACACGGGCATTATGATAGTTCAGTGCTTAGAGCGTTGGACTATTAACCTACAGGTAGTTCGGATCCTCCTTCTTCCCTTATTTGTGGGATATTTCCCTAAGTATTCACCCCTCAGCCATAATATGCTAGAAGTGATTAGTGTTGAGGATAGTAAATTCCCTTTTTCCCTTTTTTCACTACATGTTGTTGAATATTTTGACAGTTTACCATGTCACGTTCACTATCATATTAGGTCTATGAACTAACCTTTTAAAACTGATTGAATTCATGTATGTGTACGTTGTTTGTATAAATTGATCTATGTATACTTGCGTGGATGCAGCTATATCTGACTCAAAGATTAAACTTAACAAATTCTACTACATGCTCTTACTGCATATTTAAGCACTTAAATGCATTCAACAGGACCATTTGAAATAGCATGACGTACAATAGTATAGTAATGTGAAAATGGCATAACAGTTTAATTAGTGACTTGAACCCATCCATGAACTGAAACCACTGATTATTAGGAAACCAACCGATTGACACACATTAGTTATAATAATAATAATATATTATTATTATAGAAACAAGAGAAAATCGTAGCTATTATTGCCATGTGTCCAGAGCCTATTCCTAAAATTGACACCTGTCACACACCTCTTAAACCATCAGATCATATTGTAGTTGGATCAATGTATTCTTCTACCAAAGACACAAGAGTCTTTATTGGGTCACTGGTTGGTGGAATTATCTCAGCATTTAGCAAAACTATTAAAACTGCCTGTACCCTCCCGGTATGTATGTGAACTGAATAGGTTCAAATTGTATTCAGTTACCTGCGCGCGCGCGCCCATGTGTGTGTGTGTATGTGTGTGTGTTATGTTTCTAGGTAGTTTTCCTTCGGCTATATGTCCCACTTGTGACCTGAGTCAAGGCTGAACAAATCACTTTCACACACTCACTATTGCGGTTATTTTTGGCACATATCTGTGTCCCTGACAGATATATTCCGATCAATGTTATGTCGAGCCTTGATGACGCAGTTAGGTAGAGCGTAGGACTCTTAGCCGAAGTGTCGCGAGTTCGAGGCTCTGGGAGCTGCAGTGCTGTCATGTGGTGACTGGTTCACTCATCCCTAAAAATGAGAACCTCATCATCATCTGACAGGACGTGATGGCTATGTCTTTGAGTGACGTTTTGTGCCCAATGGCAGCACGCGTTGTATGCTGCGTTAGGAGTTGAGTCGCGTTCTGGATCGAAGCACGACTGAGTCAGGGATAATAATATTGTACAGCGTCTCAGAACAGGATTACCTGGTTCTGGCGCTATATAAACATGCCTTATTGTTATTGTTGTTAGTTGATTAAATAGAAGTTGATTTGTTGTCACCGTCAGCTTGTTGTCATCCTGGAAATCTTTGGATAAAGTTCACTCAAGACATTTTTCTGGACACGGAGCTCATTTAGATATTTTTCAGTTTTTTCAGTGTTCGAAATCCCCTTCCAAACAATATATGATCAACAATCAGTCTCTTTCCCTATATGACAGTTAAGTGCACAACACTGGATACATTGTAAGCGAAATAGGAGAAAATGGGACTGAAAAGGTGTAAAAATTATTTTGCCAGAAATAATTGACGATATTGTTTACGTACATTAATCAACTTTTATCTGTTTTGTATCACCTGGGGGTCAAAAGGTACACTGATGTATTGACTGAACTGCTATTTCTGATTATAGGCTCGGTTTAATTTGTATGAGATCGACAGATAAACGCTTAACATATCTCGTCATCGTTAATTTATTTGTGACTTGTATGGGATTATGAGCTCTCTATTTTTGAATTAATCATCATATACGTGATGACCACGATGTTCTGATAATTATCTATGATGAATGCTCATATATAATTTGTATTCTTTATCCCTTTATGATATCACGTATCAGGCTTGATTCTTATCTACAATTCAGTTATTATTATTAATGTAATGGCATTAATCTAATACACATTAAATTCCGGGGGTTAAAGTGTCATCCAAGATGTCACTCATAGGGCAAAATTAAATATGTCATGGTATTACAGAGTCTGGTTGATGTTCAGGTATCAATGAGATCTAAAAACAATATTATTATTTATCTGGATCCAGCTGACTTCGATCAAGGCTACGTGTAGCAATAGCATTGTACCACTGTTGTCGTGATGTTTGAACCATTACCGTGTGATACTGTTTTTAACTGCTTCGGCAGTAATCGTTCACATCAAATCATCTACTCCTTCGTGGATGACCGTAACTGATTGAAGTAGCCATCAGCAGCCATCAGCATAAGAAGACGTTTTTAAATATTCTGATTCAACCCATTATTACTCTAATCGTGTAGGTGTATGCGTTAATGTTCAAATAACAAATGTCCAACGTTAGTACTGTGTGTTCAATAACAGCCGTAGATATTATAGATAGATTTATTATTATGTCAAAATATTCAACAGATGTTCCATTCCTTCCGTGCTCTAGTGTCAGATGTGATCAGATCAATTGATCTGATAAATCGATAGTCTGGTGTACACTTTATGTCTTTCTTTGGTCTGTACTATTATCTTTGTATACAGTATGTTAGAAATAATGCAAAGGTGTGTGTTTTATATATATGTGTGTGTGTGTGTGTGTGTGTGTGTGTGTGTGTGTGCATTAGTGCTTTGTTTAATGGGAGAGACTCTGGCAGTACAGAGCCAGCCAATTAGTGTACTATTGACATTGTTTGTGACAAACAATATACATTTATTTCATCATATAGTGATTCTCTGATGATGTTTGATTTGTTTGCTGCCAGTTTAGCCAGAGTTAATGTATTCCCCGGGAGTCCCAGAAGCCTTTTATAGATTGCATTAAGAATAGATCAGGTTTTATGGCTCCGTCTGGCGGTGGCAGTACTCCAGATGAATACATTGTAGACGGATATAGAGTGTGGCAGGGACTGACTGTGTGTCCATGTTTATGCCTCTTTGTCTCAGTAGTTTTGTCAGCTGATATTAATGTAACGGCTCTGTTATATCATAAAGAGAATTATGGAGAATGAAGCAGAATTATAAATGTCCTTCCTTGGGCTAGAAAAGTTTCACATTTCTCACTGAGCGTACGTACTCCTTCTAATTCTATTAAGTGGAGAGTTCATACATTCAAAATTGTGCCATTACAGGTCCAAATTGGCCTTTTCTTAAACTTGCCTGGTTTGTTAAAAATATTGTAGGGGATTGATCTTTGTAATTGAACTGCATTTATTCCTGATATCCACATAAAAATTAGTTGCTCAGACATATTGTAATTCGTTAATAATGTACATATGCTATTGGGGGGGAGGCCTGTTTATTGCCTATCAACTTCTATAACTGATTTGCTATTACCGGTAGCAAGAAATGTTGTCAACAAAAAAGAACTGTTTTCTATATCATGACCTCTATTAATGTTGCTGTTGTTGTTTTTTCTCTTCCTGTAGGACTTTGTATCGTTGAAGAAAAGACAAGGAGTTGGAGATATCAGAAAAGTCCGTCTACATAAAGGTCCTGAAGAGGGCCTCGGCATGTCGATAACAGTAAGCTGGGTTTTGTGATCCTGATCAAAACCAGATCTTGTATTAATATCATGTGTAGCTGTAGACTGATTGACCTTTATTCTGTCACTGCTTATTACGCCATAAGTGAGATGATTGCTAACTGAACATTTCCTCATTTTCCTCACGACGATCACCGACGTGTGTATCAACCTATTTCTGTAGGCAGTGTGATGTACCATAATTTTTGTGATGTCTTCGTAAACACGCATAACATCTGTGACATAAAACCAATCAGTCTGACATGGATAAATCATACTAATCGTTCCATCAGTGTATCTCCTCGGCTGATGCTTTTTGGGTAATCTGCGTGCTGAATGTTCCCTTTATTTTGCCCATTCAACTATTCCGCTATCTCGTACTTTATGAAATGGAGATAATTCTGTTATGGACGCACAAAGCTTAGCTCGCAGTCTTGTCTCGGAGTTCCTAAGTTGATTACGTCAGCTTTGATGAGACCCGGTTTAAACTGTAATGGTGCTTTGGCTTTAACTAGACACCGCCTCGAGACTCACCGCACCAATGTTATTATTTTGTCATCTTTAAAAGACGCAGGAGATAATTTGATTCGGTCACAAATTTTTCCTCCCTTTTAATAAATATGTCCTTTGGTTGATAAAAAAAACCTGGAAATAATTGAAACATGAAGATGTAATCCTTCACTATACATGATGTGAGTGACTCGGGTATTTTTGTTGTTGTTAGGTGGCTCCTTGTTTTGGGCAGGGGCTTCCCATATTGTTGTTGTAGTTGTTGTTGTTGTTGTTTGCTGGTTTTAGCACAGGCTGTACATGGCTGATTGTCTGATGTTTAACATGTGGTGTACAAGTGTACTGATAGACAGTCAGATGGTTTTAGAAGATCTGTAAGAGACCTGCTGAAGATCGGTGATTCGAGGCAATATTTTGTTGGACGGTTTTAGGCAAAGGCCAAACGCTTGTTGTAGAGTGCTAATAGTACTTTGTTGAACTCTTCAAGGCCACAATATGCTTCACACAAAAATTGTTAATTACTCGGTAAACAATTTTTTTCTCATAAATTGTTCTGGACAACCAAGTTTAATGAAAATATTATAATATTGCTGATCATATGGTTTTTTCTACCGGAAGGGGGGTTTTAAACCGTTATTTTAAAATTAAAGCCTGGTTTTATTATAAAAAAACTGTTGAAAGTTCACGTATTCACATGTAGGACAGTGTCGAGCATCATCGTGTTAACTGTCAGAAGTGATGACAGTCATAAAACTCACCAAGTACTCAAATCTTAAAGATGATTCCTGAAACAAAATGAAATAATCCTTTTTTTAGATCTCCAGCTGTATGATGTTCTCAGGACTATTGAATTTGTCATGATTAGAAATGAAGTATGAACTTTAAGCACCTCATTTTCCTAATTATCTAAGCAGTGAATAGATATTTGTTAATGTTACAGTAACAACATCACTTATTTAGTCTGTGTTCAAGTATATGTGGGAATAATATCCAGTAAGGAATAGACAAACATCCGCCGTGGGAAAACCCCACAAACACAGGTGTGAGCCGTTTTCAAACCCACACTGTGTCAAGGATGTCTTGATCGGATTGTTACTATGTGGCATTTAGATATTACGAACTTATTGAGAGGGGAAAGAATAAGGTTTAATTCGGTATGAAATGTCATCTCCACCATTTTTGACATGAAAACAATGGAATAGATAGATAGATAGATTGCTTCAGTTCACATAACAATTATACAAGAAATTATAATACCATAAACATTTATGACAGATCTACATTGTGAAGTGAGAGACCAGAATAGCTATTGTTGTTCTTTGTCGTGTTGTTGATAATGTGACAAATTAGGTTGTATTCGTTCATAAACATCATTTAAATATTTTTGTTAACCATGTATCGTTTGATATAATATATATGGTCAGACCATATTCAGTAGAGCTTACAGCACCTCCTAAGCCACAGCTGCTGTTTTTTTATAACTACTATGTTAGTCGGTAAATCTGATAATTGTCCCTCTGGTAAATTAGGGCAAAGTGAAGAAATTTGATGTTTCATTCCCCATTGGGATTTGATAATTAGTTAATTGTTTCACCTTTTTGTGTGAAAAGTTATGGATTTTTTTTAAATCTCAGAACATGAACACTAGAAATAACGGAATTTGTATAGGCTGTGTGTGTATGTATATGTGAACATGTTGATTAAGATTGGTCGTGTGTTAGATAGATTGTGAGGAAGACGCCTAATAAAAAGGCTACAGTTTAAGTAAGAAGACAGCACTTTGCTCTATTGTCCCACAATTTCCACATTTAATTATGATATATTTTGATTGAACTCACAATAATGTTGTTATTATGTACTTGTATGGAAATTCTGAGTGAATTACTTGCTTACTTATGTGAGTAATGATACCATATACAGTACAGGATTAGTTTTGAGCATTCTGAGGATGCTGTTTATGATTGTGAGTAATTGACTGATCTGTTGATTATTATTCATGTTTTTTTTTTTTTATTATTACAGGGTGGTAAGGAACATGGTGTGCCTATATTGATATCAGAGATTCACGAAGGACAACCTGCTGAGAGGTGTAAGGCTCTGTTTATAGGTGATGCTATACTATCTGTTAATAATATAGACTTAAGGAATGCTAAACATGGTGAAGCTGTACAAATATTATCACAACAGGTAAGCGCTTGGGAATAGGAACCTGGAGGAAAGAAAATAACATGAAAAAAGTCTTGGACAAAAAGGAATTAGATAGAAGTATTAAATTTTACAAATTTAGAATGTTCAAACTATGCTTAAAAACTAAACGATCTTCTGAATTGTGCATGACATGGATTGCAGTAGCACTTATTACTAATCTCTGCATTCTGAGTGGCTCAGTGCCATTGGGATCAGGGAAGTCTTTGAATGATATGGGACATCAAACTTACTTATGACTTCTTAAAGTTATCATAAAATTAGTACTTCTTGTGACAATTATATAATAAGGTTCATTATACGGCTTCATGTAAATTACATTCCATATTATATCAGAAGTAAACAGAAGGCAAATCATTCCCCTTTCCCAAATGCATTCTTATGTTCATCTCCAAAATAAGTTCAAAACCTTATGTCAAGATTTATGAAAAATGATTCAGTTTTTCTTGTACTGAATTGGTTATAAAATATGTTAAAAAATTATCAGTCTTCTTATAATTATGTAAAATAAGTTGGAGTATGATGGATAAATATGATCAAATAATATTTATAATTTGCTTTATTAAAATATACATATGTACAAAATACATGTACCTCATGTATACAAATAGCCTTCTATAAACATATCATAGATACATACCATTAGTGTATTTAAAACTAACTTCTGTCACATTAAATAATGCATACCTGAATTCAAACACTAAAGATTAACACAAATAATTACATGTTTAGATAAGGACTTAATAAACTAGATATGGATAATATTTGTAGCCAGTTCCTTATCTGATGATGTTTTTCTCTTATAGATTAAATATTTTTAAATACATCTTGACCCTATATATTGGCCGAAATGGCAGTTTTTAACATGGCTGGCAACCTCAAATGAGGGAGACATATAATCTGTAATTTATAGCTTCCCCACGGAGACTAATTCTAAATAAATTAAGAATTTAGAATATATGGCATGTTCGGTGGAAAAATTCATCAACAAATGATCAGATGGAGTAGAAACTTAGAAATAAATGCTGATAAATCTAAATATCTGGTGTTTCTTTTATCCTGAATCTTTTTTATCCTAGAAATATCTGTTATTTTCTTTCCATTATCTAGGGTTTGACTATGTGATGGTTGTGGGATGTGAGAGAGATTTGACTCAATCTTTGATTTTACTAGATTTTATGGCATTACATATAAGTTTTTGCATATATATCATATTTAATCTGTCAACTATTACATATTATTATACTTATAACGGTACTATAAGAATATCAGTAGGATAAGTATTATTGATGCTATTAATAACAATAAACATATATATTAATATTTTTACAGCAAGGTGATATAGAGATGGAAGTAGTATTTGTAGCTCCTGATGAGGACAGTGATGACGAGAATCATGAGTATGAAGATGAAAATGGATTTAGGTTCGATGATTGGTTTTTGTTTTGTAAAGAAAACTATAATTAATTTATCCCAATAAGATATAGTACTGATAGTGTTTATTTATCACATTTATTTTGTGAATTTTTGAAGGAGCGTACAGTCTTTGGGTCTTTAAACAATTTCTAATAATGGCTGTGATGCAGTGTGTCCACGTCTCCTTTATTTCAAAGAATATCCTTTATTTCATGATTCTCCTAGATCTACTTTATTTCCTCTTTTTTGGACAAATCTCATGGGGGGGATTTAGATTGTCTATTTTTATTGAGTAATTGTATTTAGGTGACTATAATTAAGCTCCTGTAATAAAACACGGGTTTATAAGGGTGTATTGTCTATGCTCCCGTTCACATCACTTCTTGGGGTTTTTTCTTCAAAATTTTGACTGCTGAAGGGGGTGGACATGCCCCACTCAAACTCACACACACACACACTGCCCCAGCTGTGTTCTAGCCACAAATACAGCCTACAACTTGATCTCCTTTATTTTCATTTCAAATCTGTAAACATACTGTGATGTAATTGTTGGTGATAATATTCAGAAGAAACAGTTTGTTGATACTAGTTTAAACACTGAACATTAATTTACCAAACCTGCGGTATGGTTCTAAAATGTTTATGTTGAGGGTATATTATGGTTATCTATTTCTTGAATATGTCTGCTATTCTTATTCCAAATAGACCACATAAATAATAAAGGCAGATTATTACTTGATAAATAACTGAACAGTATCTGGTATGTCATTGATAATGGATCAAACAGTGTGTGTGTGTGTGTGTGTGTGTGAACTGAACTGAGGCTTGTTGTCTTCTATCAGAACATTAACCTTACCTCTGTTTACTATTTGTCACATGTTAACTAATATGTTGCTGTTTCCTGTTTCTCCATCACTGACAGATATAGGATATACGATGAAGATGTAATTAGTGAGACTAGCACCACGAGCCACATGAGTACTCAGCATCATAATGGTACAGTAGATGGTGTAGCTCACAGTAACGGACCAATCAACAGTCAGAACGCAATGACTGTGTCGCCTCATAACGACTATATGCAACATCCACCTGGTGGCCACCATATGTCTGACTCACCGAGGTAAATACATCCAGTGTTAAAACATTTCCAGTGTCATGGGGCAACTTCTGTGATAGATGGTACATGATTGGATGGCTGCATCTTGATAACATTTGTTCAGTCCAGTTATGAATGGTGTGCTGTGTGTCAGTTCGTGTTTACAATGTTCCTTTTTGGCTGCTGATTCAGTGCCATGAAAGGTCTTATGATAAATATTCCTGTTGCAGAATATAAGCTTTTTCTTGAAGAAACGTCACTAGGTTCTGACCTATTAGGTTGTTTGTTTGTTGGAAGTTAGCAGTACCAGTTAGACTTGCCATGTCTGTGTATGATAGAATTGTGTGGCAAACTTTTATAGTTTGAGCTATATTCAGCCTTTTGTAGCTGTCGGTCACAACGGATTTGACCTCTTATGGGATATTGTGATGCGTAGATAACATGGCAGACCATCACCGAATTACTTCATTCAGATCTGTGTCTTCCTGTTGTAATAATATTTCAGTGACAGTGGTATCTTTTCTGCCAATAGCTCTGGAATATAATCAAAATTTTGGTCTGTATTATGTCTTCATATAGTGTGAGAACCATTGTGATTTTGAACTGTTTCACCTAATAATTCTGGTCTCCTTTCCACAAACAGGTAGGCATTACGTGCTTCAGCATGACAAATTACTCTAGTCTGACTCTGAGTCTCCTGCTAAACCATCCAGACATTGTGTTAACAATATGTGATTTTCTATGCCATTGACCTTTCACACTGCTAAACACAGACACACACACAGAGAGACAGAGAGAGAGAGAGAGAGAGATGCTGATGTTGTCTGACCATTAAGCCAAATACCCCCAAGGATGTGTCTGGGATTCTTTATTATGGCTGAGGTCTACTTGATTACATGTTAAATTGCCCTCATGTAGGAACTTTGTTGACATTTGTTATTTGAGATCAGGCCAAGGTTTGTAATGAAGCCATTAACAGTTTGTACAGCAGCATTCTGTGCCTTTCTGTTGAGGACAGTGAATGCTCACATAAACTACTTAAATGTGTATATCATCATTTATACCAGACACACACACACACTCAGCAGATAGTTATAGGTAACGTAGCACAGCAGTATCTAGAATAATGAATGTAGTACACCAATAACGTGAGGCAATAGCTCTCCATCCAATCATCGGGATATTTCTTGCTGTAGTACTTCTACCTTAACCAGACTAATGTCACTCATTGGTTTCAGTGATGTTCTAATCAGTGTTCTCTCTCTGATTCTCTGTTGATGTTCAGACCAATTTTATGTTCGTTTTTTCTCTGTGTATGATTTACACAATATTGATGAATGGTCATCATTTAGGATGTCATTGTTTATTCTGTCTATCTCTGTCCCATGTGTGTGTATGAAGAGTGTGTGTGTGTGTGTGTGTGTGTGTGTGTGTGGTCATCTGTTTGTCTGTATCTGTTTGTCTGTTTCTGTCTGTCATACATCTATCAGTCTCTGGCCACCTGTTATTCATTCAGTCTCTATCTGTCTGGTTGTCTGTCTGGTTTTCTGTCTATCATCCTTTCCATCAGTCTATCTGTTTTAAGCTTTTGTTCTGTTTATCAACAATGCACCATTCAGTACATTAACGTGTAGGTACCATGATAGTTAACAGTTTTCCATTTGTCCATATCTTATTATAATAACTAGGGCATTCCTAGCCAGCAGTTATAGATAATACTAACATATCTCACTACGGATCTGATCCTGATAGAAACATCTCTCTGAAAGCTGTAGGGATTTAAAAAACATTCCTACAACAGAAAATGTATTATATAATGAAATCACTGAAAGCCAACCTTTCTCTAAATTAGAAACAAGTCTAAATGTTTCCTTCGTTGTTTTATCTGAATTTCCTTCCATTTCCTCCAATTTTTAAGGCATGTTTCTATATATCATATCTTGTCAGGTATCCAAATTTAATTCCAATTCACATGATTTCTTTGTACTAAATAATTTGCTAGATGTCTAACTAACATTGTTGGATGTTTTTTTTATTAAATAACTAGAGGTTTTATATATATTTATATATTATATATATGTATTATTCAGAGTGCCCCTATTATAAGACTTGCCTATTCCATATTAGTTTAATACACTACAAGCTGGTCCCATGTTACATGACTACCGGTATGTATATGCTGTCTAATACTGTCATCAAAAATAATCTTGATGTGGCGACAATTCTGTTTTAAGGGCTCAGGTATGTCATAAACTATGGCCTTGTTTTTAATATATCTATAACTTCTACACACAAACAACACGAATTAAAGAAATATAGTCAATATTATATCATAAACATGTGTCATTATCACAATCAGACATGGAGTCAATTCCACATCAAATTTATCAATTCCATTTTTACACACACTTTTTTACCTACTACTTTTTACCATGAGTAGGTACTTCGAGTACCTACTTGGAATACCTACTCCGAGTAGTTTATATTCCAGGTAGGATTGTCATGGAAGAAATAGTTCTGAATTAAAAAATTAAAACGTAAATGAATTTATGGATTTATTTTTTGGTAGCAAACTTCAATTCCAAATTTGTCAATTCCAATTCCATTTTTTTTTAAATAAGCAATTCCAATTCTGAAATTGGAATTGCCCATCAGTTCGAGTTCCGGAACTGAATTGATCACAATATCAGTATTCAGTGGTCAAGTTCATCAGCACCTCTCAAGATATGTAGCAAAATGTCAACTTGCATTACCATGTATGTTCCTCACATATCGCTAGAGAAAATACACTACAGATGTAGATGATGCTAGGACGAAGAGCAGTAGAACAGCATATTGTACAAAGCTCTGTGATACCCCACACTTTCCTCATTAATTTGGGTCCCCAGAAATTACACCCCACATAATTCACATAGAGTTGTGTGGCTTCACTTTTCACACCTAAAAGTGTTGGCCTCAAAGATTATCCCAATTAAATTATGGGAAATATGTTGCTGGTTAAAACAGTCAGTTGGTGAAGCATGTAGTATTAGGAACCGTAAGTGAAATCTAATTTAAATCTACATTATCTGATACATGTACTGTACTTTGATTGTGGACATATTTTCAAATGATTAATATGACAAGGAAGTATATATCATCTCTTCTTTCACCCATTGTTCCTCCTGGGATTATACGCTGTTGATAACAGTCTTCCAAAGTCTTCTCTCCTGGTTTTTTTTTCAAGCTCCCTCCAGCTGTAACCTGTTCTCTTTGTGTCTGTCAGGAGATCCTTTCTCCATGGTATATTATATACATATCAATTAACCTTTTAATCAGTTTGCAACAAATTTTGTTATGGAATTTAGAGGTGTATGTATTTTTGACAGATTTAAGGTTTTGGGGGGTGTTGGCAATCTATTTTTCACAGCCAGATAAAACTGCTAGTGTCAAAAACTTGCAAACCCTGCCACATTGTAAATTGTCCATGTTATAAGCTATCCCCTTGCTTATTGCTATGTTAGATGTGATATTTATTAACTGGTCCCCTTGTTAATCAACCACATTATAGTCCACTTTTGCTGAAGTGGGATATTGAAAACTAGTCTTTCTATGCCCATTCTTGGGGGTAACTGGTGAATCACAAATGAATAACACACATTCACAAACACAAACACAAGCAATGTTGAATTGCTACTGAAGATGCTGAGTTCCCTTATAAGTAAATGACATTGTATAAGAATAAAGCTGTCCAATAGATGCTGCATGCCTGATACTTCTGTCTGAGTCAGGAGTTGTTAGAATATCAGACAAGCAGGTACTTATCTTAACATGCACTAACACTAACAGCATAATATATGTGTGTATTAGTACTTACGTTGTTGAAATTTGGGGTAGGGACCCCTGGCTGTCACCTATTGGGAACAACCATATTACTATTAATATTAGTGCTTAAATGGGTTCATGTTTATTTCTGATGAGACATTGTGTGTGTGTGTGTGTGTGTATACGTACGTACATAGGTATGTATATATGTATGTATGTATAAAGTGATATACTAATATTGATTATACTAATACTAATGATGTAAATCTAGGTGTGCTGTATACTGACTGACGTGTTGTTGTTTCTCTTTCTGTCCAATACATTCTAGAAAGCACTAGTTACGCTGCCTTGTCTCTGTGTGTTTGTCATGGTCTAGTTCACAAGTAACAGGTATTCTCTATAATATGCACACTTCACTTTATTGCATGACTTATTTAGACAGTACTATAGTGTGCTGCTAATATGGCACTAGGTTAGATGTCACAGTGATATGAAAACTGAGTTAGACACGCACACACACGCACACACGCATACACACACACATATGTACATTATTTCTTGGATGTATTTAGGAATTTAGATAAATTATTGTCTGTGTGTGTGTCTGTATATATATATATGCATGTACTGTGATATCTAGCCTGAGCCTGATTTTAGAAGTTTTAAGTATTGTTTGTCATAAGTGGTGTGTGTATGTATGTGTTTTTAATCTTCATTCTAGTTCAAGTCTCAGTTAAGTTTGTTAATTTTGACTGTTGTGCGCTACATTCATTTTAATCTACCAGTCTAAGTGGAGCTTACAAATCAGTAACATTGTGTAACACTTTTGTAACATGATATTATAAGTTGATGGTTGATGGTCAAATCCTAGTCAGGGCACTATAGTAGGAGGAGTTTTTCATCCAACCTGGCAACTGGCAAGGTTTTCTCTACTGAATATGTCATCTATTGTAAATCTATTGTCATCTATTGTAAATCTATTGTCATCTATTGTAAATCTTAGAATTATTCCCCCTGGTGAAGCAGTAAATTACAGACCATATAAAATAACTGCCAATTCAACCATTATTGTTATGGATTCATGTAGATTAAACAATTTTCCTCTAGTCCGATTATAAACTGCTTTATTCTATAGAAAACAAACATCGGGTTGAACACAAGCTTTAACTACTGTATGTGGTGTTCGGGTTTAAACCTGGTGGAGTGGACACACCTTGTTTTAAAAGGGCATCACCAATGACAGTCAGCCAGTCAGTGACCCATCTTAAAATTCAATCAGGACATACTGATCCGGAGTTTGTTTGATGCAGTTGATGTGCTTAGCTTTATGTTTGGTAAACCGCAGTAGAGTGATGGCACCAAATAATTATTATGAAGCCACCCAGTGTCTTCTCAGGATATTGAAATAATTCACTGATACTTGGCTTATGGGTTAATATTAATGAGATTCTTGTCAACAGACCTGTTATCTAGTGATAGCCGTCTACTGGCAGCTGAATCTAGTCCGACCACATCTTTAAAAGGATTTGCATTCATTTTAAAAACTGTGAAAGTTTGAAAGTGAAATAAAGAAGTCTTTGGATCTCCTTTATTCTAATAAAGGAGTGATTTTTAAATAAAAAACTAATTTGATGAATAATGATTTAGCCAAACAGAGGAAACCTGTAGTTATTAATTCTCTCGTGTTTCAGGAAATGGTTTCTTTTAAAACGCTATAGAAGGCAACCTGGATCAGAAGTTTCTAAAGTGCCTGTTTTCATATTTTCAGCCCTGTGAACACCTTGGTATTCCCAGCTCCTTACCTACCCCCCCCCCCCTCTCTCTCTGTCCCTTCCCCCCCCCCCTCTCTGTGTGTAAATATTTTACTGTTCTTTCTTCAACTTGTCCTCAGTAATTACAAAAACCATCTAACCCTCATCTTGTTCACCATCCACTAAATCTCAATCACTCTTCATCTGCCTATTTTTATATGCAGATAAAAATCTCCTGTTCTTAAGTGTATATCCATATATGCATCACTTCTCTGACAGTGGCTGCATCACAAATAAGCTGGAAGTTTATTGGTGAAAGCTACACGTAGGTTCATTAGAAGTGGTAACATTATATGGCTCACTGACATTATTTAACTCGTTTTCAGTCATCACAGTCTGTCTTATTTATCATTTCTTTGTTAAGTTCTGATGTCTACCGAAAGAAGTTATCATAGTTTTTTTTAAATTTTAAACATTTATGCCGACTTGTCACTTCCTTATCAGTCCTGATCGTGCTGGTGTAGCATGCACAGCATGATCTGCAATGATGATCCTTCATTTTGAACTACCAGAGTTTGTGTATGTTTCAGTGCAAATTTATTTGGGAATTCACTTTAAACTGGATATGTATATAGACAGATTCCTCCTATATTCAACAAATCGTGTAAAATCTGGTCACAGTTTGGGACATTATCCCCCAGAATAGGTGTATTATAATAGCAATTCAGATTGCCTTTGGTGTAATCAGTATATTTAGATGCAGTTACATGCAGGTGTTTGCAAGCATTTGGACCACTGATAGCAATGAAATTTCATAGATTTTCACAATTTTTCCAAACAGACATAGTTTAGAACTGTTGGTTTGATTCAGACATTTAATTGATAGATTTCATTTACTGCACTGAAATCTACATGAGCCGTAATATTCTTATCTTGTCTTTCTTCTTTAGTATATATTAAAATATAACTGGATATTGTAAGTCAGTGTTTTTCTTTGGTGATGCATTTTTATGTAGGTACTTCTTAGTTAGTGATATGCTCCATATGGAATCATTCAAAAACAGATAATATTATAATTGTACAAAGAAATCTTCCTCAATATTTGTTTGACATTCCATTAAACAGTTTAAGCAGCACAGCATTTCTAAAGATGTTTGTGATGATAGTCATTTTATTAAAATTTTGGTTGTTGTCTTTTCAGCTCAAAGCCTGAACCTCTTTCCCAAAACAGTAATGGCAATGCGGATGCTGCTAACATTTCCCAGGTGGAGCCATCTGCCAGTGATACAGCTGAAGTCGATGCTGCTGAGGCCCTTCCCGTTTCACGAACAACAGAAGATCCGCCGCCGGATCCAGAACAGAATAATCGGGCTGAGGAAGCCCAGTCGTCAGGCGGCGCTGAAAAGAATGCCAATTGACACGTCTTGTCTTGATAATTGGTGGTCTCTTCCTGACATTCCTATGATATAAACAGAGCTTAATCTGGTGTGTACTGTGGTTGAATGAATCTCTGACTGTCAAATAATCAGGCAGCATACTTTATTATCTGTTGATGGCCACTTAATTTTGCAGAATTACCTATGAGCGTCATCTGTACGAAGAGAACTTTCCCATCCCTGGTTCAGCTTTAGTTACTGCTGAATAGAATTGTCGTAGTTCAAAACTCCTCTAACAAAAACATTATAATCTCTTGATGATCAGTGCTAAATCCTGCCTGGAAGCTAGACTCTGATGATTGTGTTGTGTTTCTTGTCTGGATGACACTCCTATCTCATTTTGGTTAAAAAAACATATCTTTATGCTGTGTGGTCCTTGTAAAGTGTAAAGATTTGTCATATATTCATATACGAGTGTCCAAGTAATATGAGCAAATGTATGCAATTGTGTATGTGTGTGTTATTAACATATTGTCATATATATATATATATATATATATATCAGATAATTGTGTATCTATAAAGAAAATCATAAAATAATTATTTTTATTTATTGTGAAGTGAACAGTTTGTATCTCTTGCTCTGCTACTGTCTCTCTCTCTATCTCTGACTGATGAATGATGGTACTGGTATCATATAGTTAAATAGGAGTGTATGGGGAGTATTTGTTGTTATGTCAACCTTGTGGTTCAGATACTGTATGTTTTTGAGCTTTATAGCTTGTAAATCTTACTGGCAACAGATAATTGGATGAGTGTGCCATTGAAAATAAAACAATGTCAGCTTACCCATCACCATCGAACAGACACCTGTGTACATAATGTTCAGAAGGGCTACTGTGTAAAACCCCGCTTTTAGAGCGAGATATTTTCCCATCATATTTGTCCATTTTGCGACATTTAGTTGTGTGTGTCATGCTAAGGGTGATGGATTTATACAATATTTACATCTGTATAATTTATTTGATATATATGTACACCAAACCACTCTGAACTTTGTGTTTTGAGCTCGTTCGTAATGTGTTCATCTTTTCTGCTGAAACAAACACATCCTTTGGTTTATTTTGTTGCTGAGTTGACTTGTAACCTATGAGCGTCACCGAATCTCGGATTTTGGCAATCTCGAAGATACTAGCATCATTTGTCTGTCATTCATTTACTGGCCATGAAGTCTATTTATGTGCCTGATTCGTGTGCAGTGGGGGGGGGGGGGAGCATCACGTTATCTAACCATTCTGTACTAGTCAAGGAATTCTGTACATTGTGAGTTAGTAGAACGTCTAAGACCGTCGTCTGTATAAGACTGTGTAGTCCTTCCATTTGGTTACTTGATCTCTATGTTTGAAATCCTATTTAATATATAACCTCATGGTGAAGCCTTTAAGTTATCTGCTGGTAAAGAAAAACGCCAAATACAAATGTTAAGAATATTACCATTTTTTTCCTTTTTTTTTTAATTGGGAAGACTTTTTGAGAATTTGTTTTGAGTTGCTGTTGCTTAAGTGATCTGTGTAACAAACTGTTCCAACCATAGACTGATTGTTAATGATGATGATGATGATTGAAAATTTTAAAAAAAATCCATTGTTATGCATGTGGTGTGTGATGAGGTTTTGTACGGGTATGGGGGTGGGCTGTTGTGTGTGTGGTTGTTGATTGATCCATTCCATGTTCCATGTCGTATTGTGTGTGTGTGTGTGTGTGTATGTGGTTATTACTTATTACAGACAATCCAGGTATCAAGTTTACCTGTACAGCGATGTGTATATAATTATTGGGTGGATTATACCTGTTTAATCGGTCACGATGGAGTCTTTGTGTGTCATGTGTGTGCGTGCGTGCGCGTGCACAGAATCCCTATTTATGTTTCAAGAACCCACTGTCCAGACGTGTTACATCTATACACAAGTCCCATGCCCATATCAGAGCCGGCTGATTGTTGTTGTTGTACAGACTTGCTCATCAGATGTCCACACGTCGAGATGCCGTTGTTGCTGCTTGCGACTGATCATTTTCAGAACATGTCCGTCCAGATTTGTTTGGGTGTCCACAATTTGTACAGCCGTTATCCCGGGGGGGGGGACTGTGCTTAAGCTTTCCTATATTTGGTGAAAATGGCCTTCGGTCGTTTCGGCCATCGAGGCCGAAACGATGTCCGAAACGAGCCAAATCAGTTCACACTTTATCGCCAGCAATAGATAGATAGAGTTCGTCTGTGTGTCGCACGGGATCGTCGTACTATGGATCCGTAAGACAGCGTTTATCTCCTCAATATTGTGATGCGTGTACTGTACTCGTCTTGTCGTGCGTCAGTGGGTTCTTCCCAAGCCAAATGGAGTGTCCGTATTTTGTACAGTATTTGGTTATAATAATATAATGAATATGTACATAGAGGGAAGCTGGTGCTTCTGTGTGCGGGTGTGTGTGTGCGCGCGCGCGTACGTGTGTGTGTGCGTGCGTGGCCGAAGTCCTGTGGTTGAAGGTGTTAGACCTTGGACAGTGGCGTGTGGTACCTACTGCTAGTTTGACATATTGTGGGAGCTAATTATTTCCTATTCCTTACTATGTGGACTGACTGGTAGTACAACAAGTCGGGGAATTGGTCTTACAGAAACTTAACACGTACATCGCGACCACGTTATACGAAAGACCCGTGTGGTAGACCAATACCACCATCCAGTCCTCGTCTAATCTACGCTAACACCATGTATTGGTCACTTAAAACAAGCCCGCTTCTTACTGTTAATTACCAGAGAACATACGGTATGTTTGTATTATAACAAAGACAGTACTTTTTATTGCCAGTTTCTGATGTTATGGCGTGGTCCCGTGTTGTACGGGTTAAGATTGCAGCTTTGTGGGGGGAGTGGAGTGGTGATGGACCTGTCTCGGGTCATGGTGATTGACCTGTCTCGGGTCGGGGATTCATTTTGGATGGGTTTTTTCCGGGGACTGCTTCATTTTCTACCAGTGTTTTGGGGTCTACGGTGTACCATGTATTTTGGAAGCGTATAATAAACGAGTGACGACTTCGGTTCGAGTTGTTTCAACTGCTACTGCCCACGAAGCTTTTTTAATGTACGACGAATGTTTAATTAGACTTCTTGTAGTATCGGGTGAGGGAAGTCCTGGCGGCAATCCTAGAGAAGGGTGTTGTGTGCGACAGTAAACCTAAGAAAGAAAAAAAATTGAAAATCTAAATTTCCATAGAGAATATTTTTTACTCCACATAAATGACACAAAAACTATGGAATCACTAATACCATGCAATAAAGAGTACTACAACAGATAATTGGAGTAAGGGTTAAGTGAAAAGTGGAATATTTATGCCACGTTTCCAAGGTCAAATGTTACAAATTTCCATAGGAACAATGAACTAAAAGTTAGTGACGAGTACTTTTTACGAGACATTAAGAATTACCATGCGCTGTGTTCGGAAAAACTACTCTCCTTTGTAAAAAAAACTACGAAATTGTACTACAGCAAGCAAAATGTTTTCTTTGTAGATATAACAATTAAAGTATAACTTAATTGGCACAATAGACACGTGTAATTCTTGTTAATATTCAGTTCGGAAATTGTACTACTAGAGGAGAGCTATTTTACATATATTATAACAACAATGTCGACATATTTGACGAACTAAAACATTAACATAATTAATGTATGCGATGAGTCGATTCAATAAATCTAATTATGCCAGAGCGCAAATCTGAAGTACCGACAACTCGTCATTGGGTGATGCTTGTCGGAGTTTGATTGTTGGAAACAAACCCCGGTTATGCAAAGTGAAAAATGAACACATCTAATATATATAATAATTGACGAGATGACAGTAATTTCACATGGCTGGCTAAATGGAATGAGGAGGATGTGCATGATCTGTAACTTACTGCTTCAACACGGGGACTAATTGCTCTAACGCGCTCAACATCTAAAACACACTCTGAGCTCATATAGATCAAATACATAATAAACTGGTTTAATATTATAAATACGTCAAATTAAATAACTGGATTTTAAGAACCCTCAAAGGTGAATAGGACTCATATCGGAGCATTCTCACTGGTATAAATATATATATTTTTGATCAGATCGCTTAGATACACTGGTGCTGTTCCATTCAGTACTTTGAACGTAAGAAGCCAGTGCAGCTGGAACAAAACTGGTGTTATATGCTCCCTTTTGCCAGTGCGGGTCACTAGACGTGCGGCACAGTTCTGCGCTCGCACTTATTGGCAGAGTATCACGTTTGAACCCACTAGGTGTTGTTGTGGCGTTCTGTGTGGCAATTAGTTGTATGTAAACTCACCAAATATTAACACATCTTTCTGGGCTGATGTAACTGTCCCTTCTTGACCTTTTACCACGGGTAATATTTAAAATAGTCATAAATATTGTAAAACGTGTTTTCATTGCAATATTCGTTATTATAATGTTGATAATTGCAGATTTGTCAGCGACCCATATGTAGCTGATTTCTCTTAGACTTAGGTCATGTGATCAAAATCGTGCTCTCCCATTGGCCAATTGCCCTTGTTTAGATGCTAATTTGTCTTGGGCCGATCACCTAATGTAGATTATAATACTTGCACTTCCTACATGATCTATGACTTTCAGGACTATAAAATACTTATCGCGGAATTAATCACTTATATAACTTCTGTTATAATTATTTCAGCGAGTCGTCAAGTGTCAGTCAGTTGTGTTTATATCATTTTTACATAAAAATCCCTTTTAATAAAG
The DNA here is from genome assembly GCA_025642065.1 of Paralvinella palmiformis. Classification (NCBI taxonomy): domain Eukaryota; kingdom Metazoa; phylum Annelida; class Polychaeta; order Terebellida; family Alvinellidae; genus Paralvinella; species Paralvinella palmiformis. The sequence continues at coordinate 109,317 of JAODUP010000698.1, read as the reverse complement.
GGTTACTATACTAACTGAATTACAAATAAGATTTCCCCTTTTATCAATTATGTATTACTATATAATTAATTATTCTTTTCGTTCACTTGTTGGTGGTTCTTGTGACCTATTAGAGTGCGCCGTACGGTCCAACACCTCCGACTTCAGCACTTGAGGATTTTGTTAGATTTACCTCACGTTTAGTCCATATCAGTCTAACCCTCTAACCATTGACCAGTCCAGCTTGGATGTCCATAATAAAAGCAAAAACTCCTGTTGACATTGCTCTCTGAGACATACAAGCCACCCTCCGAATGGACTATGAAGGGGATATTTTAATCGATTGATTGATTGATGGTAAAGTATCTCTGGGAAGTGTCAATCATCCTCTGAAATATTTCAAGTGCTTGACAAAAACGTACATACCTATTTATATGTGCCAATTAGGTCAAAGTAATTAATTAATGACTTAATTAAAAACTATTTCTCTGTTAAATTTCATTCAGTGGATTGTTTTGTTTATTTTGATGACGGTAACAAACAATTTAATGGGATTAATAATTAAATAATGTGATAATTATTATCAGTTGGCGAACTTTTAATTGAATTTCCTCCGAATAATTATTTAACTTATAACTTCACTTTGCTCTCTTTTTTGGAGATTAAATAACTCATTCGGTTCCGGATAATTCTCACTCCTTTTATTTTATGTTTGATGTCCCTTTTTTCTTCAATTTTTGGATCACAGGTTCGACTTGGCTAAAATGGTAGATAATGGGAGAGAAAATCTCTAAACTTAATTCTTTTTCATACTCCATCAGAATCCATTAATGCACATAGTGCTTGGTTAAATATTGGCTAACACTCGCCATCTGACGAGAGCCAAAGCAACTACGGTTGTGGGGTAGAAAACTACTAGCAGGCAGCCCTAGGCTGATCCTTCAAGATGGTAAAACTGTAATGCACGGATGAGTGGCAATAAGAACATTCGTAATATTATATATTTACACAATCAAGGGCAAGAGCATGATACCTGAGATATTACTCAAACGGCGGAGACAAATGATTCAGGCTGAAATCATATCTTTAAGGAAGTTCATAAATCGCACTTCGAACCGTCGTACTTACAATACGACGGCAAGAGAAGTCGGTGGAAACTGGATCTTTCCGTGTTTTGATTTTTACCAAAATACATATCAGACTAGATACATGTGTGTGTGTGTGTGTGTGTGTGTGTGTGTGTGTGTGATAAGCTAACAAACTTCATCACACCACATAGGTATACATCTGTTACAACAGATCACGTCTTCTGTATGTGCATATGTACGATAATAATCACTAATTTACTCCAGCAGCATTTCATTTCCATCGTCATTTTGATAAACACACGCCATCAATTATCCTCCTCCGACTGTGATGAATAGACCTCGATGGGAATAAATCCGGGAGGAAAATCCAAAAACAGATTATCATAATAAAAAATCTTTAACTATATCCTGACACTGAAAAGTTAGTATCAATTAATCAAAGACACAAAATCGTTTCGGTAGCGTTTTTTTCTTCTCTGGTGACTGCCTGTTGTGTTTTATTGTCCCTCTAAATTCCTCATTCAATCTCTACCTTACCGATACGAGCTGCCGCCTTTGTGTTTTGTGGGGTTTCAGTTGGAAACATATGAACACACCTAATTGTGCATCCAAAGATGTTTGTGAACAACCGACATGTTCAAAATATTTTTCCAGTACAACCAAATATTGTAAGATGTTTATGAACAACCGTAATGTTCAAAAAAAATTCCTAGTATTAACAAATATTATTATTTAAAAAATAATTAAATGAATTGATGGTGGATGAATTAAAAATATTGCTGTCATCAAATATGAAAGACACAGATCTTAGATTTTTCTTTACGTGACACGATATTGTTACAAAGCAATTAAGTTTGTGTATTGTTGCTCCTATCTATAATATTCAGTTTTACCATCATTAATCAAAACTCGGCCGGAAGGAGTTATACTATATCTATGTGTTTTCTCGTAGCGCCACCTAGCGAAGTAATTCAAGCGTTTGAAGTTGGGATGACTGGTATGTTTTTTTTCGTCGAAATCTATATTATACATGCAGTAATGAATTTGTCGTAATTAAGCAATATTCACCAAATCGTAAAATAAACGGGTTATTTTTGTCACTCATTCGTTTTCGTGTTTTCCTTGATACTTTGTAAACTCATCCGTGTTCACGAACTTCCACAAACACGGACAATCAGTACCGAAAGTTAAACAATTTAATTATAGGAAAATCCTCTCACTGCGTGTGTGTGTATTGTGTGTGTGTGTTTATACTTTCAGTATTACATACGTATATTCCTTTTCCGGAAATGTTATAATAAAACGTATCAGTGATATCTAAAGAATATTTCCTATTCATAAAGCAATCTTTGTAAATTTCATGCTCATTGTTTGTGCTTACGCGATACTAAAAATTACATCATATACGAGAAGTTCTTTTCCGGTTACAAATATAAACAAAACGAGTCAGACAGGTAACGAGAGACACCCACCCTGTCCTGTAAATATCAACTTTGAACGAAAAGGCTAAAGTGCCGTGACTGCTTAAATTAAAGAAATGCCCTCTTATATGGCCTGCTAAGTACACTGATCACGCATACACAAAGTGTACATAATTCCGCTGCCCGACTGATAACCGGTACTCGCAGACGAGACCTTATAAAACCGGTTTGGGATCGACCTGCATTGGCTTCCAGTCGTATGAACTGATCGTAATACAAGATCCTGGTGTATGCGTACACCTCATTGGGTCTGCCTCTCAGTACTTGGAGGAAGCGCATCAGCCAAGAAGGTGTCTGTGCTCTTGGACTGACTCACTCCTCAGTGTACCAACAACACGTGGGGTGACATAATAGGCGTGTCAGAAAGGCTGCAGCGACTCTGTGGAACGATCTGTCCTAGAAAGTGAAAGACTATTGATATCTTCGAGAAGAAGGTAACAATTTTACTTTTATTCTAACTTATCTCATGTGAATACGCTTTATATTTAGCTGTGTATCTTTAAAAAAAGGTATTTATGCGAAGATGAAAATCTACATCTATATTACCCATCTAGTTAAGCGCATTAGAGCAATCTTCTTGCTGATTATGTAAATCTTGTACACACAAACACACACACACACACACACACTCTCTCTCTGTGTGTGTGTGTGTGTGTGACACACACGCACACGCAGGACTCGAAATTAACGGTAGTATTACAAGGAACTGCTAATATACACATCTCTACCTGCCTTTAGTTAAAACGTGGCTAAAATATGTTTACTTCTAATAAACACAAACATAGCCAAGTCATCTTATGCACATGACAGTTTGCTAACAGTAACATTCACATTTATCATACCAGAAATAAAGATTAAGTTATAAGAAGTTATAATCTGGTTTTCACAATGTATATATGTTACAGTTAATCTGTATATTTTTTAGGTAATTTGTATTAAATCTTAGTTAGTAATAGACGCATCACCTGAATATTTCAGTTAATATTCATATTACCTGATTATACAGATTAACTGTAGCACATACAGATCGCTTGTATCCTGATGACACACACCTGTATATATCAGTGGATCCTGACACTGAGTGAAATGGTTCCTCATCCTTGCAGAATTTACAAACAAACAAAAACATGCACGTATCAGCACTGATCGGGGCCAAACATCCCCCCCCCCATCTCCGAGCTGTATGCGTGATCCTATTGGTTCAAAACAGCCGACGTCCGAATCGCACATATCAGGATTTGTATAGAAGATTATTAAATACGGAATGATGCCCGTCACACAATACCGGATCATAATGGCCGAAGCCTTGGTCAAATGTTTTAAAAAATCCTGTTTTAAAGGACACTTTTGTGTACACGGTAGGCTAAATGGGCCGAGCGACCTCCAAGGGAAATGAAGCGAAGTCGAAGATGAAACATCCTACAGATATAGTCCGGCCGAAGTCTTGGTCAAGTAGAAGTAAACTAACAACGGTAATCTGTCGTAGTGTATAATGTCATCTTCAAAATGAGCATTTCCAATAGTTCTGTGTTCTTATCGTCTTTTATAAAATAGGAAGAGAAATAGCGTACATGTAATGTACACACGTTGTAATAGCGCGTAATAAGAAAGGTCTTTTAAAAAGCTGAAGTCCAGTTCATATCAAGATCTTGTATAATAAAATGGTGACCGCTCTATTGGCTGTGCCAATGGGTTTTCTTAATCACGTCGTGTTTGATTCCAACGTGAACTCTAAATGGTGTGACTAATTCAGTGTTTTCTTATAAATCTAGATCTAATTGTAATATCAGCTATATATATATATATATATATATATATATGCACTTTATATTGTACACGAAGCCTGAATCTGTTTCACTTCTCAAGTAACGCCTACGTTTATACATCCCCACACATGGATGAGAACTAAACTAACTGTTCACCAGATGTTCATCCGTGTACGTTTGGATATTCGCGAGTTGTTGGCCACATCAAAGCCTACTTGTTATACCAATAAGATCAATGTCTGTGAAGGAAATCAGAATACTATCTTTAATGTGATAAATAACGCCATTGTCCTGATACATCTAACTCCGATCAAGAGACGGCTAAATATTTCAGTTGGTACTTTCAACAGAAAATCCCCAAAAAGGTATGAAGCACATGAACAAGACCAAATAGACTCGAACATAACCTATAAATATAACATGGACAGTTATTATTATTATTATTATTATTATACCAAACTTATAAAGCGCTCTTTTCATATTTAAAGCCTGTTCAAAAGCGCTGTACATAAACTTATGAAAAACATGTAGATCTATATAAGATATAACAAATATAATACGATTAGTTCATAACAATATATGTATAAAGCTAAATTGGGATATATAAAACTGGCCTAGAAAAAAAATTAAACACCAAAATTGCTCGAGAACAAATGCGTTTTCAGCAACATCTTAAAAATGTTCCGCCGTTTGGATTCACGAATGTGAGCTGGGAGTGCATTCCATAGCTAGGCTGCTGAACACTGAAATTTTCTTTCGATATAGCTAGATGTCTTACATCACTTACCGAAACAGACGTCACCAAGTTTATCAGGAAGAAAACAACCTCTAATGTTTTCTGTGAATTGGATCATGCCTCGACATGGCTGACCAAAGACTGTCTCGATGTACTTAGCGCACCCATGACGAAAATAGTAATTCGTCATGAGGTAGTGGATCGTTTCCTGCTATGGTGAAGTCTGCACAAAAACTACCTATTGAAACTACTCTCTTACATGTTAAAAATAATAAACTCTTCAACAGTGATGACCAAAAAACAGTGACATTGGTATTACTTGACTTGTCAAATGCTTTTGACACCGTTAACCACAACATCCTGCTATGAAGGTTGAAACAGGTGTTTGGACTCAACGGTCATGTAATACGATATGCTTGTACAAAACTAGTTTTGGTCCTATATCTTTCTGAGAGGAAACAATATGTTCTGTTCTTCTTGGAGCCCTACTGTTTGACCTCTACACATTCCCTCTTGCCAGTATAGCGCGGCGTCATGGCATATGCATACATATGTAGGTAGATGATACCCAGCTCTATATGCTTCAGTGGAGATAAGAAATGAAACAAACAGAGCGGAACAACTTGTAATATATATATATATATATATATATATATATATCATGACCATAATTATGGGTAAATAGTCCCACACTATATATATATATATATATATATATATATATATATATATCATCATTCACCCAACTAGGAAGCATCAGATGTTTGAAACCCCACTTATCTGCCGGTGCCTTCAACACAGTGGCACATGCGATCATTGCATCGAAAGTAGATTATGGCAACACATTGCTCATAGAAATAGCGAACAGATACAGAACTGTACTGCACATTTGATGACAAACGCCGACAAACATACCTCTGCATGTAGCCTCACGGATATAGTGTGGTACTATTTACCCATAATTATGGTCATGCTATGCGGGAGGCCGGAGGTTCGAATCCCGGCCGTGACATTATAGTAGGAGTTTTTCGTCCAACCAGGCAACGGCAAGATTTTCTCCGCCGAATATGCCATGTGTTGTAAATTTTAAATTTGTTTAGAATTAGCCCTAGTGATGATCAAAGTTGTAAATTATAGAACATATGCGTCTCCCTTCATTTGAGGTAGCCACCCACTTAAAATAACTGACATTTCGGCTATTATTATTATTGTATATATAATACATATATACATTAAGATAGTGAAAACACTTATTTCCATTGTGGTCCTGAGGAGAAAAATCACAGATATATTAATTTTATTATTCAGGTGGACTAGACAAAATTCAAATGAACAGATTCCTGTAATAATTAGATAAAGGCTGTTGTTACGTATTCGAGCATCGGAATCTTGTTCGTTGATGATAAAGGTCTACGCGCGTGCGCCAAGCTTAGGTGTTTCCGGTGCTCGGACGCGGAACAGCAAGCCGTGCATCATCAATATTATTATAAATCTGAGCATTTTCATGATCGTTTTAAATTTTTCATCTGCTCGCATCAGTGTCAGTGACGGGAGTTTAGTTGTAATTACTGCTACTAGCGTTTAATAAAGATATTAGATTAAGTCTAATAGACATTATAATCAGATTAAAAAGAAAATCTGACATTTATAAGAAATGCATTATTTGGTGGTTCCCGCAGCCAAGGAAATATTATTTTCTACAAGTATACTATTTAGTAACTTTTTTATTCTAAGGCAGCATTTCCAGGGTCGGAAAAAATTAATTTGTTATATTCCAGGTTTTCTAGAACACCTGGGAACCCGGACTATTTGTAAAGTTGCACGGCTGTTCTATCGATCGTCTATTTCTTTGATTTTCGTTTGTACCTCTTCAAAACTATCAAAAACATCTACTTTCAACCCAAATATAACTACTACATGCTGGTCCGCCACATTTAGTGAGCTACGGTGGCTTAGCGGTTAAGCACCTGGCACTTGGTGCCAACGGTCACAGGTTCGAACCCCGTAACAGGTCGAAACTTATCCGGAGATTAATTTCTCGACCTATAACGCTGAGGGGTCCCGACAGGTATCGGCCGCCAACGCATATCGGCCGCCTAAGTATAGAACGCTGCAGGACACGCGCAAAGCAGTGCGCGGCAAAGCGAATAACAATGAAAACACAGGTATCCGGCCCCCTATAAACAAAGACTGTTTATATTTAAGCTCTCTGCTATAAACTAAGTAAGTGTGAATAACTGTGTATAAAGTGTGAAGTTTGTGTTTAATAGACATGTGTATATATGTGACATGCACACATCCATATAGAGTGTACTAATATTCCAATTACACAGACAACACCCACGTACACTAATATTACAAATACAGAGACAACACCCACATACGTCAAAGATTAAAGACACTCCTAAACATATTGTGCAATATCAAAGTGATTCCCGCTTGAAAAAACGCACCATGCCACAGTGGCTCCCCCATGTGAATAACAATGAGAACGGGTATCGACAGCCAATGCATATCAGCTTAAATATACTAAGTATAGAACGCTGCAGGACACGCGCGATGCAGTGCGCGGCAAAGCCACAGTGGCTCCCGATGCTCGGATACGTAACCATTTCGTTAGATAAATGGACGTTACAAACAAAGATTATATATATATATATATATATATATACATATGTATAACTTGAAAAATATAGGACCAGGTTAAAAAGAATGCAAGAACTTTCTTCCTCAGGAAGTTCCTGGTCATTAAGATTGTCAAATAAAAATTGTTTTACATGAGTAGAAGAGTACGAATTACAAGCAGCACTCACGGGAAAACCATCAAATACACTAAAACAGACAATATACATGTACTTAATGAATATATCGGTCAATGATAGCTGATTTCCGTGGCGAACAGCATGAAAAACCAAAGTAACGGATACAAGTTGTCTCCAGTGCAATGGTACGAATTTCCCCCACTACTTAGCGTCCTTGGGTACGAGTTGTCTTACGTACTAATTGTCCTGACTCATTATGGCCAGTTCCGTTTACGTCACTTCCGTTTGTTTTTCCATTAAATGGAGTTTTTGTTTATCTTCATGTTTTATCAATGGTACGTATCTAAACGAGTATTGTTCTTAATTGCAATTCTGTTTTAATAAAATACTATAGCAAAGCTATTAAGAAATACATATTTTGTATTTAGAGATTGGAATGTACCACTTCCTGAGTTATATTTCATGCGGATATATTCCAAATGAAGGAGGCCCCCCCACACTCAGTGACTCACTGCCCCAGTCGATCTAATCTAGAATTAGATGATTAGTCATAACGGCTTATCGTTTCAGTATCAGTTACGTATAATTATGTTAGCCTGTTGTATATGTACAGGAACTGAGTCAACGATTAAGCATGTTTGTTTTAAGATCCGTGATAACATTAACAGGTCTGCATTTCGCAACTGTCTATTATTATAACAACCGTGTATGTGTGATAACGATTCTGGTGGAACGTTTTCATATTTTGTGAGTTGTGTGAGAATTAGTTGTCAGGATAACTATAAGTGTTAAACAAAACAAAAAACTATTTCGGTGTCAGTGAAAAGTTGGAAACATGTAAGTATTGTTAGATAGATTGCTTAAAACATGTCATGAAGCTATTATATATATATATATATATACTAATGTGTGTGTGTGTGTTATTTAGATCTATTTCACAGTAGTTGCATAGGGTTCTGTCGACCTCGGCCCATATCGATCTCGGCCCACATATTCCAAGCTGGTTAACATTAAAATAGTTGCTCATACAATAATATCAATGGGCCGAGATCGACATGAGTCTCATCAATATATGTTGATTTCGGCCCATTTTGCATTAAAGTGTTTGCTATAGAAGTTTGTAAATAGTATTATTATAATTTACAATTTTATTCTTTTGTACAAAAAGGCCAAATATGATGGGTGATTGGACCTTTAAATAATAATGATAATAGTATTCAATATTGCACCTTATTCAATTTGAATTGCTCTGCAGCACTTTATATTTAAAACAATTAAAGCATCTTTTAAGCTCACATAGTATAAACACTTTTATTCATAAATACACTGGTTTATGTATTATAAATAGGGTTTAATGTAAATAAATGGATTTTTAAAACCTTGTAAACTGTTTCTTTACTTGCTGCAAGTTTACTATGATTTGGCAACTTATTCAACAGCTTGTGAGCTGATGTTCAGAAAGACTTCTCTCTGTACATTGTTGTCGTGTGGCTTTTGTTACCTGTAAAAGTGAACAAGACTTGGATCGGAGCATTCTCACTGGTATATAATTTTGGATCAGTTTGCTTAGATACAGTGATCCTGTTCCACTCAGTAAGTTGAATGTGTGAAACATGATCTGAAAAGCAGAGGAAGCCAGTGTGCGGGTTTTGCGAGTGCGTATCACTAGGCATGCAGCACAGTTCTACACTCATTGTCATCAGTTGTTTAGAGATAGGGGGATATTATATAACAATACATTGCCATAGTCCAGCTCAGAAATTATACGTGCTTTGACTAAAGTCTTGCACTGTTTATGTACTTACAAATAAGTCTTATATATTTTTTATTTGATAATAACAAGACTCACATAAATAATACACCTGCTTCTCCATTCCTGGAGTATTGTTCAATATAAACAACAGGGTTGTGGTGGCTCATTTCAAACATAGCCACATCACTGACACAGCCATTGACCTATTGAAACCAGTTTCCTATGCTCTGTGTACCAACACAGGTTTCTGATGTTTGACTGCATAACAACATCATAATTACTTTATATTGTATTTATGTATATAAAATAAGCATGATGCTTGTGATATAATTTAAATATTGTCTGTATCTGTGTAGGGATGTCAAGAATAATTTTGAACTTAATGCATACCTTTAATATGTCCAGATAGGTCTCTGAAATAATAAAATGGCTTTCCACCAAATTTAGTGGCACATATATTTAAGACATTAAAATTTAATAAATCTTTGCTGAGTAATACCTTTGTGTAAATTGTGTCATATCGAAGATATTAAATGAAATTGATATATTTAAATACCTTAGTCTCATTTTAAAAGTATAGTTAATTTTATCTGTGATTTTTTTTAGGCACAGTGGGTTTTCCAAAATACTATTTTCCAGTCTTCTTTTTATAAATATAATTTACATTTGAAGTTGCAATCTTTTAAACTGGTCAGATGTTTTTATTTTTAGGTCTAAGTCTATATATTAAATGTCTGAACCAAAATATATAAATTCAAATATTTGAACTATCATCATGTTCTGACAGATTATTATATATATTTATATAAAATTTTGAAATCAGCTGTAGAGCAAATAAAAAGATAGGGTACCATGTTTATATACATGTATTGATGACGTTGTCCAATCAAAGGCCATAATTCTAGTTCTGTGATCTCTTTCCACAGCATTTACAAATGTGACATCTAAATGTGGTAAATTTGCCGTTTTCGTGGAATTATTTTCTTTGCTTAAATTTTATAATGTTAAATAGACTGTTTTGTTCTGCAACATATAATTAATTGTTTAATGCATAGTTTACCAATTTTATGATCAGCTCACAGAAAATATGAGAATTCCAAAATGGTATCGTGTATTAGAAAAAAGAAAGCAAGAGTGTAGAGCTAGCAATTACTTATACATATTGACAATGATGAGATATCATCTCATATAGAGAGTTATTGATAAAGGGCTAGACCTTTGGTATCACAGAATGGATAACATTTTCCAATAATGTCTCCTTACACTGTAAGAATGGTGTTACTGTGTTACTGACATACTTAGTTTAAACCAATAGACTACAGTGCCCATAAAGAAATGTTATCAGGAATTCCCTTATACAAATTTCATTTTATATTTCCAGTTTACCTGACATCTAAAAATGCAGTTAATATACACATTTTGTCTATACACTGTTGTGTATGTGCTAAATGGAGTCATCTGTCTGCACGGAGAGGAGGAATACAGTTATTCAGAGTACCCTCACTCTCTGATGGAGAAAGAAGAATGCGGACGTGAGAATTCGGACAAACCTATATATGTCTGTGATCCAAACAGAATACTCAAAAATGAAGATGGTATGAAATAATTTGTTTCCATCAATGCTTGTGTTCATATGTGCAGTTATTGTGTAAAATAGTTTGCTAAATCATTTTACATTGAAGAGTAATTTCATTTCAGTTAGTTAACATGGGAGACATACATGTATAGTATAAGTATTGTACTTTTACCAATCTCCTTTCCAAAATTGTACCAATTTATGTGTATATGAAATTGTATAACTGTGTGGTGTTGAATAATCCATCCATATATTTTTGTCTGTAAGAAATTTATATACACCACTTAGTTGTTCATTTTACAATTTATCCTTTTTTTGCCATTACTTATGAATACATTAATGTTTATCGTTGCATAGCACGTCAGTTGGATGTACTAATAGAAACAGTGATGAATGAGACAAAATGTCACTGTTCAGCAGATGTTTGTTCCCAGCCTTCGCCACCAGGATATCGCATTTCGGTGGCTCTTCTCAAAAAGATGAAGTTGCCAGAAGAACGTGGCACTGAGTGAGTAAAGTGTTTGATTTGATGTCTATGGTTCATTTTAGGTTTGGTGTCAGTAAATGTTTACTGATGTGAACAACATACTAAATAGTCAAATCTAATATTTTAAATTTATATGGAGGCAAAGAGTAATTGAAGAAATTAAATGTTTGTGGGTATTAATTATTGCAGAAACTAACTCAGTCAAGTCCCTTTCATCTTGTATGAGACTGCTAATGACAGACAGTAAGACAATCTCTCCTATGATTCTTCAGAAGACAATAGCTATCTTTGGACTATTATTTTTAATACTACCCATTTACACCAAACCTTTCACATTTATGCTAATATATACTGATATAGTCATCACGTTTAACACAAATAAGAGAAAAAAACTTGATATAAAAATATTAATCATCCTGGTTTTCTCTGTTGTTGATTGTGATTTTGTTTCTTGATTGAAGACTGGGTGACTGACTTCCTTGTTTATATTCTGTGCTGGTTGCACTTGGGATATATGACTGAGTGACAGTTGCTCAAAGAAATATCCCACAAACATGAGTCAGATTTGAACTTACGACCTGGAGATTTGCACCACAATACTCTATCTACTGTTCTGTTGGAGTCCAGCCCTTTACATATGAAGGCCACAGAATATTAAACAACCTTTAGTAAAATTATTATTATAATTATTAAGAATACTTACAGTGTGTGAGCAAAACAAATGCATCGACTGTTTGCCTTACAGTTAATTGCATGTGATATAAATGCATGGAATATTGGTGATAATTATTGAGTTGTCTCATATGAAGATGACAGAGAGATGAGTGGGTGTTTACATTTTGTAATATGAAATGAACACTTGTGTCTGTTATTTCAGTGACCAGATAGATGACGATTTGAAGCTGATTCTAAATGAAGCCAGCACATTTGCATACCAGCTGTTGAAGAAGTGGAAGCTCGGACGTTGTACTGATGATGTTCTAATATTCTACTCAGTAATGGATGGCGTGGTAAGTGTTACAACTCCACATCATTGTATATCTAGATGGACAGAGTTTCCACCATCCTTGGTGACATCTCACACATTGATCACTTGAAGTGTAATCTAAAATCTAGAATGCAAAGTAATTATACAGCAAGGGTTTGACATATACACTAGCCCCATTGCCACTGGTAACCTAATCATGATTTCGGGCAATTCAGAAGCTACTGTCAGTCGTCCGATGTGGCAGCAAGATTCTGTGATAGTGATTCAAGAGTTTATTTGAACATTTTCCCATTATTTCACTCATACATTCAAAACACTGTTCAATAAAACAGGAAATGGTTGTCTACTCGGGTAAAACATGTAGCTCCGTGCAATTGCGTTGAGAGGAGATGCAATGGTTTACAACATGCTTCCCAGATGTCGTCATACAGCTAACAGGCTTACGTAAATCCTAACAGCTCAGTAAGCGCAGCAGTTCCAGATGTATGGAAAGCTTTTTTATGACAACCTTATTTTTACATTACTTGCCTGACATAGAAAGTTAGGGTTAAAACTTGATGTCAACTCCTGTACAGCTGAAAAATATCTGGTCACAGAATAATTAATTATTGGAAATAATGCCATTCCTGTCCAGAATATTATTTTCATAATTTATTGCTGTGATCCCAAATGTTGTTGATAGATTATAAAATACTAACATTATTAAAATGATAAATTGTAAAAAGATATAATATCTTACAGTGGTCTTCTTGTTGATGCCCACTAAATGTTTGTATTAAAAGTGAAATTTGCTTAACCCGATTTCATTGGTCACATGTTATTATGTCGAATTACATAACATGTCGGAACATTAAGCCAGACCATTCCAATCAGTGAGTGTCAGAATGGTGACATTTATGTCTGTCATTAATAGATAATTTAATTCACTGCATTCACATAAAAAACTGAATCAATCATTCAATACACATTGTATTAATAATAATTTTATTTCATGTAAAAAAATAGCAGCAAAATATTCTAGTACGGTATTATCAGCATTAAGCATTAAAAGTCATATTTAAAAAATCTAGAGCATTGTTGACTGTTTGGCACTGTTTGTTTGGTTTTTCGGGGAGAATTCCCAGGCTGTCGCTTATTCGGTCTGTTGAGTGGTTGAGAAATCTCCTCCCTCACCACTCACAGGGGAGCAGTATGGAAAGACGGAGCCGAAATACCCTGAGGGTGGTCACTGCCAGAGTGTATTACATCCTCAGGGGGTCTTTAACGTCCCCTTTATTTTCAATAATTCAGTGGAGATGGCAGCCCCATTTAACATAGTCAGCCACCCACAATGTTGTGAGTTGAGAAATTAATCTCTGGAAAAGTTTCGACCTCTTGCTGGGATCGAACCTGTGACCCTTGGTGCCAGGTGCTTAACCACTAGGCCACCGGAGCTCACTGTTTTGGCACTCTTGTTTGACAGTTGCTTTATATTGGCCATAATTGTGTTAAGTGATTGTCAGGATCTGGTGAATTAGTCTCAAAAAAACCTCATCACATCAGAAAGCGTTCGTCAAAACAGCCTGCAATTGGTTGTTTACAATTTCACTGCCGTATAGTTAGATGACAGAAAAACTGACGAAGATTGGTTGGTGTGTGCTGATTACAGATTGTCCAAATAAATAGATGCATTAAAAAGTCATGTTTTGTTATTAAAAAACTTTATTAGAGTCAGATGCACAGGTTTCCGGATAAAACAAGCATTTGTAAGCGAGCATAATCTGTTCCTTACTAATGTTAGTTGGATGCACAAATTGTCGGAGCAAACATATCTGTATTACAAAGACATATCTTTAGCTCTAGACATATCTTTAGCTCTAGATTAATATTAAAGAACAGAAGTTGATGGTTCTATTTAGTTGCATTTATAGTTATGCAGACATCAATTTCTAAATTTACCTGGTTGTTAAGGGTTCGTAACTAAAAATAGTTTTACATACATTATAACCTTTAATAACCAGCAAACAAGACACATGGCTCTTTTTGCACCACAAAGAGAGAGAGAGGTAGATCAATGTATTTATCTATGACAAGTCTAAAACACTAGCCCAACAGTGCTACTGCCATTTTGAAGCAAGATATATGGTAGTCTTAAGTTCGTTTTTCATAGAATGATTTTCCGATGTTTTGGAGCTTTTTGCGGTGGAAGAAATGCACGGAAAGTCTTGGCTTGGTCGATTTAGTCTCACTAAGAACTCTAGAAGATCTATGAAAATGTGTTGATAATTTTCCAACATATGCCCACTAATAACACCTGCGCAAATACCCCACAAACCATCGCTAAAAAGCACTGTTCCTGATTGTAGGATGGATTTTGGATTGATTTTCAGCAGAAAACTGGTCATGATAAATGCTAAATATTTTTCAGCTGATAGTTCCCTGATCTGAACTAATACAAAAATCTACTGCTGTAACCATTTCTAATGTCATATTTATAAATATTTACTAAATATAAGAACCATGATTGAAAGATGGGAGAGATTTTGTTATCTTAGCTGGTAAACGACCATTTTGCATTATGATGATCACATGACTCAAATACTCTCTCCTGATTGGCCAGTTGTCTCTGTTTACAGTAAATAAAAGCACATGGTTTTGTTTATATGGTGGATCTCTCTGTCCCTTTCCTGTTTGTTTGTTTGATCGCTGTGCTTTTGCATGGTGGCGCTAGTCAAGCTACTGATAACATTGAGTACATCCAATGGTGAAATTGACAGGCAGTCCTCTTCCATGAACAACATTAAAACTTCATAGAGGAACTCCCATTGCCAGGAAAATCTAAGTGATTTGATGTTAACATGCAATTAACATAAAATCACATAGATTTGTGCCCATTAACCAAAGCAAAGAATTTCTTCCAGGGCCTGTTGTTGATAAGTGGCTTATATGTGGTAATGGTGGTCATCACCTCAATTACCACAAGAAGAAAATTCCTGGCCAGATTGTAGACATCACAGATAATTTATTACAGGGTGAACTATGAACTGCTGTATACTCAATAAAACCACAAACACATAATTTATGATTATTTCTGTCGATTCCAACACAATTTTAATAAGTAATATTTTTGGGACTAGTGAGATATAGAAATATTTTTCTGGCCCTTATATATGTATATATATATATATATATATATATATATATATATATATATTTACATATATATTTAATTTGGTATATTTAGTAAATAAATGTTTTAAATTCTAAAAAGGAAGAATATCCACTTAAACAGTTCTCTGATGAGGGATTTTCTTTTCTTTTCAGATCTACACTGTGACTGGAGATGAAGCTGGTAAACGCTTAGACCGATATACAATTGCTGATATCAGTATGTTGAGAAGGCCAGATCTCATGCAAGATGTTTTCAAGGGACTGCGATTCATTGTGTCGGACTACAAGTGAGTTATTCCAGTCTCTGACACCACTTTACTATGGTATTAATTTGCAAGTTATCAGTGTTACCATAAACATACTGTTATCATATAATTAGTAGTAATTGTTTTTGTTTTGATTACTGTTTGGCCAGATGTATTTTGCCATTTTTATGTGTTGTCTAAACATTAGCAGCTCACTATGTTGAACGAACCATCCTTATAGCTTCTATTGCATTTTATGGGTAGATACAGGAATGGTATAAAACAATTGGTATATTCCCAGCTGCGATTTCCTTCTAAAACGATGTTTTCCATTTGTCTCAGACAGATGGGGTCAGTTCAATTCCAGAATTGGAATTGATGGTCAATTGATTATTTAAGAAAATGTGGAATTGATAAATTTGGAATTGGAATTCAAGTTTCCTACAAAAAGATTTAATCCACAAATTAATTTACCATATAATTTTTTAATCCGGAAATATTTCTTCCATAACAATCCTACTTGGAATATAAACTATTCGGAGTAGGTATTCCAAGGAGGTACTTGGAGTACCTACTCATGGTAAAAGGTTATTAAATTAAAAAAATTGGAATTGACAAAATGGAATTGGTCTCGGACTTATTTAAAATAGGCTCGTTTGGTTAACAGCTGACAGAAAATGTTGATATACTAACAGACGAGAGACAACCAAGTATGTTTTGATGTTTTTTCGCAAATTTGCGGGATGTAATTGTTGACTCGTTCCTTTCAGGTCCGTGTTCCTCGGCATTTACAAACCGTTGCCACGTCAGAAGATGCCACCAAAATATCAGGCCGTCGTCGGTGGAACACAAAATGTACAATACTCAACCCTCTTGGTCACTGTACTTACAATTGTCATTGCTCTGTTGTCTACGAAATTCTAACAGCGACTCCTCTTTGTTTTTTGCTGACGAATTATTTACTGTCATCATTTGGGTGTTGAATATTCCATCTCAGTTAACTTAATAATCCATAAAAATTACGTTTTAAGTAATTGTGACACAATGATAAATTATAACTTTATTCGATTTCTAAATTGTTTTATTCAATAATGACTCCGATGTGTTCTTAATGCATTCTTCGCATGTTTACTTGTCCAAATAGCGTCTATATTTGGTAAAGTTGAAATAGGCTGTTTTTCCATCCAACTATCCCTGGTGTTTTGTGTATTTTTGGGACTATTTCTTGTAATGTGCCTCTTGGAGAATATTGTTTTTTGTTGAAAAAGCATTATCGTACACAGGAGTTTTCTATGTTGAAAGTGCATATATGCCAGTGCGAATTATTCAACAGTATGAGATAGTTATATATTACTACCCATTCTGGATGGGTTTTGATGTTTGCTAAATATTAAAGTTTTGTAGACAGATATAATCTATTTTAGGTGATGATGTCACAACATAGACAAGATTTGATGTTTGGAAAAAGATTTTATTATCTTTACCAATGGTGCTATATACATTTTGATCCTCACCGTAACACACTCATAAAAATTTATATGTCAGTATCCGTTGATCTATGTTCATACAGATGTCAATTGAGTGTGAGTCCAGTTGTGCAGTGTTGGATTGTTTTCATATAGTTAGTCTCAGATGGATCTTTAAAACATTTTGCAGGTGTGTGTGTGTGTCCACCCAAAGTAGTCATTTAGTACCACCTCTAAAGTTGTGCAAAACTATACAGCAGGTCAGTTGTAAATGCTGAACTCACAGGGTGGCTGGTGTTACACACAGGAGCAGCATTTAATGCGATTGTAGGAACTACAACAATTTGTAGTTCATTATTTTTATGTGATGCCACAGAATGTGATTAATGAGGGGTGTGTGTGTGTGTGTCAAAATTGTAATACAGGTGTTATATATTGCATATATTTTATTTATTATAATGTGTAGTTTTACTCCAACCTGAAATATCAACAAAAAACCCACAGTGCCTACATTAGAAATTTACTTTCTGTGATTATCAAAACAAATTATATAACAATGATATAATCAGGATGAAATTTGTACAGTCTTAAGTTAATTAATATTTTATACGTTTAATTGATTTCTGTGAAGTAACATAAAAGTGAGATAATGTAATGTCCACTATATCTATGACTATGTCTTGATTGCTCTCACTTTAATTTAATTAGATAGCTCACATCATTATTTTTTTGTTAGTATTTTGGGGTATTATATCTGTGCGTTATAATAGAACAAGCTTTTCAATATCTGACTGATCTATGGTCTTCGCTTCTTCTGCCATCTGACTGGAAGCAATGGACTTGGCGTTGATATCTACTCTATTTATCATACGTTTCGTGCTGAAAGCTTGGGGCCTTGTTATATAATATCCATCCTTCACCACTTTTTAGATACGTGTATATCGGAAGGTGATCACTAATTGTAAATTGGGAAAAATTATTCTAAAGCGTTCTTGTGTAATTCACTAATTGTAAATTTATGTTTTGGGCGATTCACAGAACTAAATCGATCTACAAGTTCTTGTAGCAGTTTTATTAAATATGATGTAGAATAATTTTTACTAATAGATAAGATTATTTGTAGGGGGAAAGTTGACAATTTATTTTTGCCTGAAAAAATTACATGTTATTGAAAATAAACCATCAAGTTGGGAACTGTAATAGACATGTTATCAATATATGAAACATATTGTGATATCCGTCATCTCACGATTGGTAAAACAATTTTTTTATCATATGGTTCAGCGAGACCGGTGACATGTGACCAGCAAACAGATGTTTGCTAGATGGCGCTGTCATTGCTGAAATTGTCTATTGAATTTTTTTTATTATGATGTGGCTTGAGTGAGAGATTATGATTAAACATCTCATTGGTGCCAGAGAGTCGTTTATCTTCTTTTTTTGGCACCTCCTACAAGACAACAAGAAGGGGGATGGTGCAGTTCAGTTCCGAAGCCCAACTCTACAAAGGGAGATCTTGCCAAAAAAATTATTTTAGATATGTTGTGGAGTTTATTTTAAAATATTTTTCAACATTAATCATTCTTATCCACTGTAATGTTCTTTGTATTATATTACACCAAGTTCTGTCTTTACTGGAATGTTGGCTGCTTGACTCTTTAAATTATTATTCTTTCTAAAAATGTATGTGTTATAATTTGTTCTTTTACACCTCGTCAAAGCATACCAGTGGCATATCATATAATTAGTACTGGCTCGATGTATGCTGGTTTTCAGTGCAGACATCCGTTAACCAGAGAAGTTGATTTAAATGTATTCTATATTGTGTTACTGGGGCTGCAAGGGGCATTTAATTGTTGCTCTTGGTTTTCGGCGAGGGCTTGACGTAGTGCCTTCATTCATTGGGGAGAAAATGATTTAGTTCGGATTCTGTTATTGTCGCGCACTTGTTGATTATACAAAACATTATTGTTAGCATTTGTATCAGGGCAGCTTCGTTCGTTATTCAATTTATTGTAGTAAATAAACAAGATTTTGTTCTTTGAGTGAACCGCTTATTTAATATTGTTTTCTGATTCAGTGGATGTTATTTGTTAACTTCCTGGAACAAACATACCGATTTTTTAAATAAAAATGGGTGCTAACACAAAGTAACTGGGTATAGACTTAGATACCCGGTACATACATACACAGGGATCAGAGATTTCCGGTTTTACCAGAGGCAAAAATTACGTTTTTGGAAATGGAGAGTGGCTTAAAAAATATATCTTGCAAAAACATGTCTTATCCTCACTTAAGTGGTCTCTGATCTAAAAATGCACAAAACCCCAATATAAAGATGTTAATTTTGATATCGAAACAGATCTGTGACGTTCACTGAGTATTGTGATACAACATACTTCTTGACCAATCACGAGGCACTAAGTAAAGGTGGAACCGATGTAGTTGAGCCTGATTATATTACATAGGCATTAAAGAATGTTTTCCTGTGTTTAAGTGTTTTTATTTATGATTAGAGGATAATCTTGAGGGAATTTGGCAGCTTTTGGGTCCATTTTCCTTCAACTCCATTTGTTTGCTGTTTGTGAAAGGGGAAGCTTGTTTACGTATTATAAAATTAAATGTGTTGAAAGCATTCCGCATAAGATTATGGCTATTGTAACTACTGCATTTTATATATGTATATTTATATGTTACAGTTAATCTGTATAATCAGCTAATATGTATATTACCTGAAATATTCAGGTAATACGTCTATTGCTGAGATTTAATACACATTACCTGAAAATTTCAGGTAATATACATATTACCTGATTATACAGATTAACTGTAATATATATATATATATAGTAACAAGATTCTCATTTTAGTTCATACATTTACCCATGACATTAGTTAAAATGTTAACAAAATTATATTAAAATATTTTTATTAATATTTTTCATTAAATTGTTTTATACACTGTACTGAAAGCTTCAATATGAACTGTCAAAACTAAAAGATGGCATTCCAAGTACTAAATATTTTTAAACAAGTAGGCCTGCTAAGCCACCAGCATTTATTACCAAAAATATCTGGGAGAAGTCTGCACAATTATATTTTCACAACATAATTTATGCATAAATGCAACATCATTGTTATAATATCTATCATTCTGTCAGTTTCAGCCAATTTATTAAAGAATGTATTCTATTATAAGCTGTTTTATTTTCCCGTAACACGTTACTCAAACGTTGAGCGTCACATCAGCCTTATCATAACGTCTTTGTATGAACTACAAAAGAATATGTTATTAGTTTGCAGGTATTAATCAATTAAATTTTAATTTCACACTTTTATAAGTCGTCTAAAGTTAATACAGTGCTTTATAATACAATATTTTAAGCAGCAAGTTATCGTTTTAATGCATTTTTCTTAATTATTTCAATTTTTTGGCCGTGAGACCGTAATATCGCTGCTTCCCGATTTCCCCAGCTCTCCCATCCAGAGTATAATAGACAGGTCAATGGCAAAGACTATTTAAGCTCCCTGATGATAGTTTGTTGCGGCTAGTGGTGCCACCTGTTGTTTGAAAGGTTCTCTTGGCTGGCACGTGGTTTGATTGTTGACAAACTCCACTCAAAAATAATTATTAAAAAAATAACAGCTGAAGTAATGGGATCAATATTATTTCTCCTTGAGGTCAAGAAAAGCAGTTCCAATTGAACTTAATACTTTAATCTATTTGGTTTTAAAATGTAAATTTGTTTACACAAAACTGTTAAATTTTGATTTATTCCTCATATATATATATATATATATATATATATATAGTTTATGTACGTACATACATACATGAACAACCAGCATATGCATCATTATAATAACAAGAGTAGTGTAAACATTATAATGACAATTCGGAATCCCATATATATATATATATATATATCCTATTATTTACCATTGGAAAGATAATGGAATGTGAGCCTGAGAAATTGATTTATAATCCAATTTTAAGAAATCCGGATGTACTTTAGCGATAGACCTTTGTTTGTTCTACGAGAAGACACTCGGAGCCAATCTATAAACATACCATAATCTTATTATTAATAACAATAATAAATACAAAGTGTATATATATATATATATATATATATATATAAAACGGTACGTATTATTTGTCTAAAGATATGCCTAAAGCAGCAAACAAATGATATAACGTAGAATTGAGGAATTTATGACTGAGATGAAGAGATTTGAAATTTTCAGCTAAAAAAATGATAATAAAACGAAAAAAATGTATATTCTCTCTTTATACATTGTACTTACGAAGATAAACTTATCTGAACTGATACAAAACTAATAATTATCATAGAGATGAGCTAACATTGTAGATTATACCTTTGTTATTATACAATGTATAATTAAGTTATTATTGTTCATAATTCCGTTATCGTTAATTATTATTATTACATCATTATGATCATTGTGATTATGACGATTGTTATCATTATATTGTAGAGTATCTTCGGTGTTCTGGGTGGTTATTCAGGGACATTTTATTTACCTCTTATGTAATTTCTCAGCCCCTATAGGAGTATACACGACACGTAACTCACAGATCATAAACCAATACCACACACGATATAATACAATTATTGAGTGGGGGAGGTGCTCAGTAGAAAAGGGGACAGAGTACTGCGCAGCAATTATCCGAATCATGTTTCGAATCCCAATCTTACCTGCGTTTATGGCATGTTTATCTTCAGGTGTAACCCACACCGAGACTAAGCAGAACACTCACTCACTCACTCACTACCTTTCTCTCTCTGTGCGTGTGTGTGTGCGCGCGCGCGCGCGTGTGTGTGTGTGTGAAATACTTGTGAAAGATATACATATATGCTGTGTACTAGACAGACTGAATCTGGATTCATAATGATATATTTTTGGTATTGCCAATAATTAAATCTGATTTCACACACACACACAGAGTGTGTGTGTGTGCGGACATCGGAGTGTAGCATGCACGGCTCAGAACACGCCACAATCGTGTGCATGCGTGAGTGTGCATTATATTTTCCAGATTATAGGTCGGAGGTTTTTTCACGAAGAAAAATTCGTTTCTCGGATCCAACATCGCAGCAGGTGAAAAATCTCTCTCCTTATCAAATACCCGATGTCACTGTTTACGTCACACCGTTTCAGCCCACGTGACACTTTAATAGTTAACAACAAAATGCATCTCTGTAACTCTAAATCGCTTTTTCTTGTATTATAAAACAACATAATGATTTGCAATTAAGCACATTCTAATGTTAATATTTATTAATGTGCTAAAACACTCGGATTTGAATCCTGTCCTGATTTACAGTACATTTCTTTAACCACTGATCTATAGGACGTCCCTATTATTTCAACTAAATTACTACGTATAATATTATTATTAGACACCAACAAAAATACCAAAAATAATGTCCTTAAAATACTACGTGTGAATCATTGACCTGAAAGAAAACTAGACCCTCCAAGCCCACCGACTTCCGGTCGGGGTGAAAAGGAAAGCAGTCTGCTAAAACCAGGTTTTTAATCATGGTGAATTTTTGTTGTGTCGTTGGTTGCATAAGCCGTGGAAGTAATACAAAAGGAATATATTTTCATCGGTAAGGAACACATTTAAAATAGCTGTTAAAGCGTTTTGTTGGGGGAAATTAAGCTTAACTATTGTTATATTTAGCCTGTTCGACAACCCCGTCTCTGGCGTTTGATCCCAACTATACTGAATGTACTGATTTGTATATAAAAACAGTTACATATTTGATGGAATAAAATGGGACTGGAGTAATATAGATACTCTGCACACACACAATTAAAATGCGCACATCACAATAAATATCCGCATTCGTAAGTTCAAAACTCGAAGCGCAGCCGGTTCAACGTTGCTTTTTACCCCTACCGGAAGTCAGCGCTGTTTGGTCATTTTGGATGGGTGTCTAGTTTTCTTTCAGGTCAATGATGTGAACCATAAGACTAATTGTCTAAAAATACGATAATAAATATAGCACAATTTGCATACAAGTCATTTTATTTACATAATAACAGGAGTGTTGTTGTATGAGAAAAGGTGAATTCACCACAAATATCCTCGCAAGTCAGCCATGTTTGTTTACTTATCGGGTGATATTCCTAACACGAGTTATTGTTTGTGTAAATATGTCGACTGTGAAGGTTTATGTTTAATATTATTAAGTTTAAAACAACTTACCGATGTTCATCTACAAACAATGATGTAATTCCAGTGCCTCTCGATATCAGAGATGCGTTTGACACTGTACACTATGATATTGTTATGGGAGCCTTGCACACCTGTCGACATTTTAATTGTTGTCGAATGTCTAGAGTCTCGTGGATAAGTTAATAATAACCTTTGCGAATTTAAGCCAAGTCCTTACCTCTAACATATAATACAAAATAAAACATTTGACACATTCTTTTACAAAAATAATAAGAGAATGTGTCAAATGTTTTATTTCTACCTGGAGAGTCCTCAAACTGACTAAAATGTTTGTCATTTGTGATCCCTAGTTTTCTGACTTCATATCTCGATTAACCTAATTAGATGTTAAGCGGCTTCTATCCACACGCTTCAATTGCTGCAGAATTCAACAGGATGCCTTACGTCCAGAACAAGCCTGTCGTAGACGTCACATATTGACTTCCTGTGAGATATCGGGGATCGATTTAATATCCCTGATCCCGACTGGTAAACCCTTCAACGAACTGGCACCAGAGTATATCTACAACAATCCGGAGAAGTATCATCCAACAAAGACGCAAAGATCAGCAGGATCAGTGGATCAAATTGTATTCCAGATAAGGCAATCCAATCTGATCCAAACGGCATTTACAAATCTAACCTTGAGACTTATATTTTTAATATCAGACTTTCTTATATTTCATTCCGTATTTAACGGCTCGTCTATTGTTTACAAACATTTAAATGTATGTAAACAACGGTGAACTAAACAGCTTGGTGAGATCCTATGAAAATTACACATTATTATTATTATTATTGTTGTTGGTGGCATTAAGTCATTTGAAACTGGGATATAATTCCCACCGGCATCCAGAAAGCGCCGTATCTTTGATGTAAATCAGGAAACTAATATATCTTTTGATAATAGTTGTTGCCAATAATCATTCAATGCCTGTCTCAGTGATGTTGTTATATTCAATATTGACGAGTATCTCTCCCTTTTACAAGACGACTTACACTGTTAGGGTTTGTTTTTAATATAGAAACATGGTTATACTAAATACGGCCTGTTAAGATGGTGGCAATATATCAACGGACGATTAAACTGATTCCGAATTAATTCTTTTAGATTGTTGACGTTTGGAAGATAGAAGCCAGATGAAGGTGAACGACTCCGCTATCTGTCTGCCCATCATCTGTGTGATCATTGGTTGACTCCATCATGGCGGGGGGGAGGATGATATGATTGACATCTTAAAGGATACGCCCATGTCGCCCCCACCCGAGTAGTAGGTAATTATTTGGGTTGTACAGATACTAGCATTAATATTAATAGTAACATAAATAATATTTGTGGTAACAGTATTAGTAGTAGTAGTAGTAGTAGTAGTAATACTAGGTATGGTGCTGGTAATAGTAGTAGTAGTAGTAATATAGGTAATATAATATTAGTAGTATACAATTAATTATTATCGTATATTTAATTACTCGTATATCATAAGTATATCAGCTAAGTCATATATACGAATATTAATTATCTAGATAGACCATTTTATAGACTGACAGACCGAGAGCGAGATACGAAACAAGTATTGTACTAATTATCGATATGACGAAGCTGGTTTGACGTAGACACTGGGTCATCGAGTTCTTGACAACAAATGCTGACTGTATGATAGAATCCTGTTAGAAATATGGAGGAAAAAACAAAACGATTTTTTCCACCCAATCTTTAGGCAACAGAATCTCAACAAGTGTGCTTCTCCGAATAAATTCATTGACCGCGAACTTATCGAACATTCTACATCTAGGCAAATATATGACCGGGGAGCGGTTCGTTTGTCGGCGGCTGTAATTGGGGATAATTAATTGGCGTAGGTTCGGATTCAGTCGATGAGAGTCATTTTTAGCAAATAATGCATTCATTATTAGATGCCGGTTTGCCGCCCTTTCCCAGTCAGCCATCTTGCAACACGGGACGGAGGAGAGCCGAGCGAGTAGCGTTCATCTAGGTTCGAGTCGATCATCGTGTCAGCTTTTCCTGATCCCGTGTCAATATCTGATAACATATTGACATTTCTTGTGGGGCTGTTTTTTTGTAAGATGTAAGCTCCTAGAAAGTGTTATCAGTCGACCTCGTGCCGCAAGTAAGACACTCATTCTCATACACGGAAAAACAGTCACGCACGTACACACACAGAGAGAACGGGATTTGTTATACGTTTCATTGTGAAAAACTGTGTGTCTCTGTCTTCAGTCATATTCAAGTTATATTCGCAATTCTTGATTACTTGTGTCAGTTCCTTTTCACTCATATTGTTAAAACACACACGCGCGCACACACACATACTCATGCACCACGCACACACATACAGACACACATACATATACACACACGCACACACATATATATGCATATACTTAGACACATACAAAATTTAAGTCCGTCCCTTCCCATCCCCCCCCCCTCACACACACCATCATAACTCCTCCAATGATAGATGACCTGCCTATCCACCAAGTGACAATGTCCACATCATTATCTGCCATAATAAGCTACAGCCCACCTACAACGGACAGTTGACGACACTCGGTACAAATTACTCCACGGTTCGTCTTCAGCTCCCGTAGAGAGAGAGAGAGAGATACCTCAACCTAAATATTCATGAGCTAATTCGATTTACCTGGAAGCCATGACATAAAGACGTTTAACTTTGTCTTGTTTATTGATAACAATACACAAGATGTATTGTATTACCTGGTTGGGTGTATCAAAATGTCTGAAATGAGGGCAGTACAAGATAGATATAGAAATACGGGCGGACATGCTGACATTTAAAAGGTAATGAAAGGACAGACAGAAAGACAGACAGAGAAGCATACAGGGAGATAGACAGAAACATCATACAGAGACACAAACATACATGCAGACAGACAAACATACATGCAGAAAGACAGACAGACATATCATACAAACAGACATACCAGACAAGCACACAAACTGACAGACAGACAGACAGACAGACAGACAGACAGACAGACAGACAGACAGACAGACATATGTATATAGACCACACAGACAGATAGGCAGAAAGACAGACAAGTTAAATAATGTTCAGGTTATTTGTATCTGTAACAGGTAGCCATCAAACAATATTAATATTTTAAAATATTAATTAACAAGATGCAAGAGACGGAAATAGCTTTTTAAGATAAAATTGACAAATAATTAATTATACGTCAATAAATCCACGACGACTGTCTTCTACATAAAAAGGAATATTTACGTGAAATGGAATCTCGGGGAAAGGATTTTGCTAAGAAAAATGTGAATTCTCCGATTTTGATCAAACATGTCTGTTCTCAGGGTTAAAACTCATGCTGGAACTCGTCCTTTTTCAGTTGCTGTCCCTACTCTTTGGAATTCACTTCCTGAACATGTTAAGTCATCAAATAGAATAGTTTCTTTCCGTCACCATTTGAAAACTGACCTTTTCAGACTTGTTTATCCTTCCTAAGTTTACACTCCATCTGATCATTTGTTGATGAACTTTATATCGTACCTTGACAATGAATTTGCCCAACACCTGTAGTACAAGGTCTGTACTAGGTGCGCCACTGAGCTCAATTATCTTGAAAGATATTGGCGCAATAGAAATTTGTAAATATTATTATTGTTATTATTACTGTTATTAATCAAGTACTTTTTTTATTTAAAAAAGAAGGTATCTATATTTTCATGATAATACTATTAGTTCTTATATATCTTCAAAAACACCTATTATTAAAATGCCACCAACTACATATTTTATTAATATCATTTTTATTAAATTCATAATTTATCAAAAGAACTGATATATACAAAACGGTCTAAAACCGGTTTTATTAGAAATAGGACTATCTGCAATAAAAACAAATCGTGTTATTTTTATAACTACCTGCAAATCTAATGACGATGCTACCAACTGGGAAACTTTATTCAAGCCATCGCAAATACCACTACCAGCAGATTGTATTGGTAATACCACTTCGCACGGACATTCCTTATAATAGAGCTACTTTAGATGTTAAATACCAGTAAACCATACAACTATATCAATGATGAGGCTAAACATTGTATTATCAGGGAAGCGTGAAGCCATCGAAGATGACAAATTGACTGTGAAGATGATACGATTACATCTTCTTCTGACAACCATTATCGGCTGACAAACGGCGCCCCCTGGTGAGAGTCGTCAGCAATTCGTCGCTTCTGAGAACTAATGGCCACCAACATATAGTTATATATATATATATATATATATATATATATATATATATATATATATATATATATATATATATATATAGGTAGGTAGATAGATGGATGGATAAAAGATAGATAAATGGATGGGTGGATGGATAAATAGTTAAGATGATTGATGATGATTTATGTTTTACGGCCACCTTTGTGCACATGGTAGGCTAAATGGGCCGAGCAACATCCAAAGGTAATGAAGCGAAGTCGAAAATGAAACAACCTTCAGATATGCCCACGCCGAGATTCGAACCTAGATGGTAGTGATATGTGGTCCAAAACGCTACGGCTAGACCACGGAAGAGCCCCAAACTGATATATATATATATATATATATATATATATATATAGAGAGAGAGAGAGAGAGAGAGAGAGGGGAGAGAGAGAGAGAGAGGGGGGGGATCGAGAAAGAGAGAGAGAGGGGGGGAGTGAGAGAGAGGGTTTTTGGACTGATTCACCGATGTCAAATCCTCCCTCCCCCAATAATGCTAATACAAGCGT
This sequence comes from Paralvinella palmiformis, assembly GCA_025642065.1. Lineage (NCBI taxonomy): Eukaryota > Metazoa > Annelida > Polychaeta > Terebellida > Alvinellidae > Paralvinella > Paralvinella palmiformis. The sequence continues at coordinate 80,810 of JAODUP010000698.1, read as the reverse complement.
TATCCTACCCCCCTCCAGGTAAATGTCTCGAGGCCCAATACCAAGTAGAGTCATTCAGATATAAACCAGGTTTAAGTTATCGCTACAAAGTTTCTTCTATTGATCGCTAGAAGGTTTTCAATTAGCGGCGAGCTAGCGGCCCGCCGTTAGATGTCGACACTGGTGTGGCTGGTGTGGTCGGGTGGCTGGGTGGCTGGTGTGTGGTTGGTTGGGTGGTGGGAGAAACGGCGGGAAGTTGACCAGGTGTGTCTAGCAGTCAGGCGTAATGAAGAGTGAACGAGACAGAGCGCACGGAGGGGGGGTGGTAGTTTGGGAGGGGGCTTGGCTGGGAAGGGGCGGATCCAGGGGGTAGGATGTAGATGGTAGAAACAACAAAGACCTTGACGGGGATAGAGGGGGGCGTTTTTTGGGAAGGACGGGAAATGGGAAGGGGGTCGAGGATAAAGGTGAGTAGTTAGAGGTAAATAGAGGAAAGTTGGGAAGAAAGGGAAACGATGAGTAAGATGGGTAAGACAGATAGGGGAGAAAGAAGGGGGGAGGAGGAAGGGGAGAAAGTTGGGGAGAAACAAAGCGGGGAAAACGGAAAGCGAAAATATAGAGCGGAAAGACAGGGGAAGAAATGCACAGAAAAAAGACCGGGACAGAGAGACAAGAGGGAATGACGGGATGAGAGAAAAGACAGGGAAGAAAGACGGCGGGGAGAGGGAAAATACAGATAGAAGATCTGAGATAGAAATAAGAAAGGATTGACAAAAGGGAATATAAAAATGGGGGAATATGGACAAGAAAAGGTGTAAGTTTATATACGGA
>JAODUP010000698.1:47500-77500 GCA_025642065.1 Paralvinella palmiformis | reverse complement strand
TTACCATCCTACATACCTGTTTGCGCGCGTTTACGCGTCCGTACGTTTGCGCTGACTTGTCCTCGTACCAACCAGCTGTAGAGGTCTCCAGAAACTAGCCAGAGGCCAGGTTTATACCGACCACGACGAAACACACACACACGCACACACACAAGGCAACACCTGGACTCGTTCCCAAACCGACTCCGGCTAAGAAGCCTCCCCACTCCCCTCTCCCCCCGGGGGATCCTCCTAACCTGGTACACGACCCGACTTGTGTCCCGTCTATAAAAGTCCGACAACTAACGTTCGAGTGTCCCAGAGCGGCTACACTTACCGTGAGATAGACAGAAGCTGATCAAACAATTTGATGAAGATTATGGCTTCCTGACCGCCACACACACCTTTGTCCGGTCTCCATCATCTTGATACATCAACTTGTCAGGTACTGCTGGGTTAGATCTTAATGTCTCAGCCAGGTAGGACCAGCCGGTAATAGCCATCCGTTCCTCGGTGACGTCCGGAGGCGATCACAGTCTTCTGGATCGCTGAGTCCCGTGTCGGCGTAGCCAGGATTTCGACCAATATTTCACCCGCCTCGGATCAAGGTAAAATCGGAAGTGGACGGACGACTTTTAAGCGGGATGCGATTTATTTATTTGGGAATTATATTTGTTTCAGGAGCATCGAGAAACTCTGGAATTTATTTATATCTTCAGTGAATATTTTTTTTTTAAAACGAGTTCAATTCTAATATTTAATTAATTTAAAGTCGAAATTTTTATCTGTCGAATACGTGAGAACGGGGAATAAGACGGATGAATATATAGTACTCCAAAAGGTTTGAGAAAAAAAGTTTTTTCTCATGGATGGTTAACAAAAAATCTATTTATTTCTAATACTTGAAAGTTGCATATTTTCCATGAGAATAGTTTCTGTAAATCTATTTTAGATTTGTGAGAAATATATAAATCGTTTTACGTGTATGTTCACATAAAAAGGTTTTAATAATTAATTAAATTTATCGTTTCGCTAAAGCTCCAACTGGATCCAGAACGCAAAACATGGATTCCCCTCTTGGATCCGGACGCAGAGGTAAGATATGAAAATGTTATTTAATATTGTTGTCTTCGTGTGTACATTTGTCTGGTTGTTTGAAACGTGGGTTGGTGCTGTGTGCGCGCGTGCTTGGTGCGTGCGTGCTTCAAGAATTTTCGAAAAAAATATCAGGAATCGTGGATCCAGGACAAAGAGATGAAACATTGTATATTATTAATCATGTAATTATATTTGTTTGTCTGTTCGTCTGTTTTTAGAATATACTTGTATTTCCTGTATCATTCCATCAGATAATAGATAAAGTGTTCACAATACATTTCGTGAGGCCCTCTATAATCGGGCAAGAAATAAATATTTATTTATTTTTATTAAGTAAGCAATCCAGATAATTTTTAATGCGATAGCATTTTACCTAATGACATCTTGACACAAATTGATGAATAAATATTTCTAAAGGATTGATTATCATATTTATCACGAACAATATTTTATTGTAATTTCTAAAACATACGAACACATTCCAGCGGATTAATTTTGATAATACATTTTTGTAAACAGATCATTCTGAATTTAAAAATAACGACGCATACAGATTGATAACAAACAGTGTTTAGAACATTTCCGTTCAGTAAATTATGACATTATATTCCGACATTTGGATGCGGCGCTAATTATGAAAATAATCCAATAGAGAAGACAAGCAAAGGTCAATCGATCTGACATCGCACTCAATAGATAGATGAGTCAAAAATCAATCGCAGGTGAGGCGTCTTTGTCTCGTCACAGGCGAATCAAATCGCGCGCGTATCCTCACGGCTGCTGGTAGATGTTCGTATTTTGAGGTGAGCGTTGCTATTCGAGCGGCCACCTGTGTGTCTGTGTCTCGAGAAATACTGGCAACAAATATGAGAAAAATAAAATAGTGGAATTAAATAATTGTTGTGATTAGGAGAAGGGCTGTATATTAACCCTCCTACCTGTGGTTGACAGGTAAATTAGAAATATAAGTACATTTACACACTCACTCACAGACAAGACACACACACATGCACGCATAAAAATATGTCTACTGTCGAAAAATTATATCACTTGTTTATCCTCGACGTTAGTCTCATCTGTATTATGTGGATGAGGGGAGACTCCTCAAACACAAGTCTGATCCGGATCCGAACCCACAACCTAGAGTTTTGTAACCCTTTGACGAAAGATGTAATCTCAAACAATATTTTATTCGAAGAAACCGGGAGGGGATGATGCGGGGTTCGTTTAACGAACTTTCGGTGAAGTTTCTTATTTGTTCTACTATTTTGTTCCTCCCATTTGTCCTAAAGCCTCCTCTTCCACCTCCTCCTCACCTCCCCTCCTTAGAGACAAAATTAAATGTTTCTTGGAAATATTTCCTGCTGACTTTTTCACGGAAAAAATCATGTCGGATAATTCGATCTGTTTATCGGTATAAGATCGATAAAATCTCGATAATCGATTGGATGGTATAAAGTGACAATCTGTAAGTGTGTGGGAAGGAAAAGTGACAACTTAAAAATATGTGTGTGTGTGTGTGTGTGTGTGTGTGTGTGTGTGTGTGTGTGTGTGTGTGTGTGTGTGTGCGTGTCCCCTCTCCCTCTCTCAGCTGTACCCTTCTTTCGGATGAAAAAGATAATTATATTTACTTTATATCGGCTACCGTCAATATTTGATGACATGTTGGCTTGAAGAAGATTGACATTTTAGTCTTCTGCCAATCATCATTTCTGTTTAGACAAGATTACCTTGTATCATCTTCTTGTAACCGGAAGGCGTTGTCTTAAAGGTAATAAGATGTTTCGTAAATATTGCTGGTGTGATTGTCTGTGTGTGTGTGTGTGTGCGCGCGCGCGCACGCACGGAGGGGTGACTGTACGTATCTACATGTCTTTCAAGGATAATCAGAAATCGTAATATATCAGGGGAGGCGGAAATACTGGGTACATATGGTGTATCTGTATATATAACTTATAACACACACAAAACACACACACACACACACCACACTGACAACAAAACACTTCGAACAAATCGTAACACACTCAACATAATCGTAGCCAGTTTATTTAAATTACCACACAAACCAGCCAACCATCACCAGATACTTCCCGACCGTCACTGGAGGGGACGAAATGCTCTCGTCCGAACCGTGACAGTAACTTTATGCCAATCGATTACAATCGGCCCGGTCGTTGAACGTCCCACGTCGACTAACTTATTAATTATTCATCTGGCCGCGATGACTGTTACAAAGTGAGCTACGAGCAGTCGCTAACAGTCTGTTGAGAGGTGGCAAGTAATCAACAAATCGTTACTATAGGATCGGGTAACATCGGCTGAGACAGACAGACAGACAGACAGACATACAGAGATTCGGACCGCGACCGACACACACACACACACACACACACAATATATATATATATATATATATATATATATATATATATATATTACATATATCGCACCACGTACTCACATACTCACGCACGCACTGACCGCCTCTCATCAAAGTTGTCATCAATTGGTCGTCTGCGGAATGTGACATCTGACTATTGGCTGATGGGCTGTTATTTAATTGGTGGTTGATAATCTGACATATTACTGGTTGTTGATAATTTTACACATTATCAGTAGCTGCCAATATGACACATTGATGGTGGTTGATAATTTGACATCTCACTATTGGTTGATAATCTGACATAAAACTATCATATGCTGATCTACGAGCTGATTCCTGGCTGATAATCTGACATTTGATAGGTGACTGATAATCTAACTTCTGTTTAGCGGCTGATAAATCTGGTATTTGATACCTGACTGATAATTTGACATTAAATTGTTGGCTGACAATCTTACATCAGATAATTGGCTGATGATCTGACATTTACCTCATGGCCAATATTCCGACATCTGGCTGATAAAATGACTCATGCGTTATAATGTGACAACTGACTCGTGGCTGATAATCTGACAGTTGACTCATGACTAATAATGTGATATCTGACACGTTTATTGATCCATAGCTCATTATTGATAATCTGACATATTGTCTAATAATCTGCCTTATTGTTGATAATTCTACACCAAAATTATAACCGATAATTTAATAGCTGATTGATGGCTGAAAAAGGTTGAATAAAAACTTGTAATTTGACATCCGAATTCTGACTGATAATTTGACTTTGATTGATTATTGGAATCTGCTGGTCATTAACAATGTGTAGGTCGGATAACTAAATGGGTGCACGCGCGTGCGTGCGTGTTTGTTAGTTTGTTTGTGTGCGTGTGCATGGGGGAGGTGTTTGTGTTTATGTTACATATAATAAAGGCCTGGGCTCAGGTTTTCGCGATGTTTATAAATCTTACTGAATTATAACCAAACGACCACTACCTAAATAGAAAATAATTATATATTATATATATATATATATATATATATATATATATAATGCAGCTATAATTTATAAAGAAAGATATATAGATATTAGTACATAATAATGAAATCTATTTATAATTCTAATACCTCAGACAATAACATAACTAGTTGTATTTTCATTCAGCCCAAAATAGCACGACTAGTGTCGGTTGTAAAAACCTTTATCAAGTGCATGTGTCTGTGAATGTATCTCTGTGTGTCTCTGTATGTGCGCGAGCGCGCACCTGCGTGTGCTCGTGAGTTGTTTGTTTAACCCCGCCGATGGTCACACCTGGGGCTTATCGCCGAGGGGCTAATACCAAGAGAAACATCCACAGATACAGATATCATTCGGATTCGAACTGACAACCTGGATGTTTGTGGAGCTATGCTCTAGCCAGTGGGCTATCGGAGTACTTTCACATCTACAGCCATTCCAATATCCTTCCCACATTTTTCCTTTGTAAAATTTTTATTTTCTTTTTGCCCAAAACATTTTACTAAAATTCTTATTTTCTTTTTACCATTATTATGGTTTTTATGTAAAATTTACAACTTATGTACAATTACATGACATGAAAATTTACATGACTTTGTACAAATTTTTTACATGACCCTTTCTTATTTTTACATGCGCTCTTGGTTTCTTATGTGCAATTACTTAGGGCCCTTATGTACAATTACTTATGGTTTACTTATGTACAATTACTTATGGTTTACTTATGTACAATTACTTATGGTTTACTTATGTACAATTACTTATGGTTTACTTATGTACAATTACTTATGGTTTACTTATGTACAATTACTTATTTTGTTTTTACTTTTTTTTTGTACAATTACTTTTTTTGGTTTTACTTTTTTGGTTTTTATTGTCTCACGATATCGTAGTGAAATTAATATTCAACAAAGACATCTATATATATATATATATATATATATATATATATATATATATATATATATATATTTCATTGTTTAAGTATTTCTTTCCAACGGATGATTTACCTGTGTATTTTTGTCAACATAAAAATTATCGACCAAACATTTATAATATCCATATAATAATAATAATAATAATAATTTATATCATCAACAGGTGATCGTCTTCTCGATATTCCATGTAAAGTTTGTGGAGATAGGAGTTCCGGCAAACATTATGGTATCTACAGCTGTGACGGTATGTATAACATACCAACTTACCTGTAATCGGCTATATATAAAACAAATACTTCATCAAGGTAATAAAAACAGTGGTAGAACGCTTGGTATTTTACGGCATTCAACTGTTGGGTGGGTTCGATTCCGGTTAAAGTCTGACTTCATTTTTATAGTTCACTAAGATATTAATATAAAAACCCGCCACCCACCCCCCTCCCCTCCATCAGAGTACATCAAATATTTTATCAGTGACCATTTTCGGGATATCTGAATTGAATCTTTCCGTATTTCTGACCATCAGAAGTATGATACTGATGAACAATACATAAGGGATATGCAATAGTTAACTGTATGTGGATGGACTTTAGCGGGTGTTTGCGCGCGCGCGCGTGTGTATGTGCGATCATATATATATATATATATATATATATATATATATATATATATATATATATATATATATATATATATATACCCGGAAGGGAAGTAATGAGTAAAAGAAAACAAACAAAAAAACACTCACTCACTCACTGAATTAAGCTTTTAGATTGATTCCTTTGATAGCGAATAAACCCGATATAGCATCGTATAATAATAATAATAATAATAATAATAATAATAATAGTACAATGTTTTGTTTTTTAATTAATGCTGCAATTAAAATATTACAAAGAAATTATACAAAAGCCCTGTCCTGACACAGTTATGATAATATATATATATATATATATATATATATATATATATATATATATATATATATATATATATATATATATACGTGTGTGAAAATGTGAACCAATTATTTTCATTTTATTTATACCCACCATGAGACGATTACATCAGAGAGATCCGTATTTTGTTCTTCAGGCTGTTCGGGATTCTTTAAGAGAAGCATCCATAAGAACCGAGCTTATATTTGTAAGGCTCAAGGTGACTCCAAGGGCAACTGTCCCATCGATAAGACACATCGTAACCAATGTCGAGCGTGTCGGCTGAGGAAATGTTTTGAGGCCGATATGAACCGAGACGGTATGTGACTATATGTGTAATATGTAATGTATAGTGTGTAAAATCAGTTTTTCAATATTAGCTCGCGTTACCAAAAACCCACACGGACAAATCTCAAATGCATTTGTACTCACACAAGAATACGCGCAAAAACACGCAGAAACACAAACACGCGTTCACTCACAAACTCTCATCTCAAAACAAGCTGAGAGTGTGGTCAGCTTTTTCGTCCATTTAAAAATGAGAGAGAGAGATGAAAGAGAGAGAGAGAGAGAGAGAGAGAGAGAGAGAGAGAGAGAGAGAGAGATGAGGAGAGAGAGATAGAGAGGATGACACAAGCCATCAGAGAGGGGAAGAATGAGGATGACACAAGCCATCAGAGAGGAGGTTAGTTGGAGAGGGTGGAAGACACAAGCCACCAGAGATCACAGATGGTCCGGAGACAGATCGTACCATTTCAGCTTCGGTCAGTGTTTACCTTAACACGCCCGGCTTCGCGATCTCCGATAGGTCACCGCACAACGACAGAGGGTCGACAAGTGGCCTAAGATTAGGACAAAGCTTTGAGCCTTTGATTGAAAAGTGATGTCGACGGCTAGAAGTCCCGGTTAAGTCGGCGTCTTGGCCGTCCGACAGCAAACAGGCTGTTGTACAGCCGCGAAACGGGCTGTCGTACAGCAAACAGGTTCAATAGACCAGGCCACTCGGTACCTCTACCCCCGGGGGCTACGGCCTGAGAGTCGGGCAGGAGTTAAGACGAGAAGGAATCCCGTTTAGCCCGCGGCCGACCACGCGGCTTATAACTTGTTGGTTTTACGTCGGCTGGCTGTCGGCCAGGGCCAGGAAAAGTAACATCGATTGGCCAATAAGAGGTCGGATTATAATTTTGTTTTCCGATGGGACGGGGTGGGTGTAAAGGGGTGTAGGAATGACGATTGGCCGGGGTGGGGCTGGGGCGATTGTTGGTTGGTAGGGGTGGGGGTGATGGAGAGGGGGGGGACTCCTGTCGGTGAGTTTTGTGGTGCGGGAATTTTTGACCAACATAATAACGATCGTGTGAATAGTAATTTGTCGTAGATCTGTTGAAGTAGGGTGACGCCTGGTTTAGAGACGGGCAGGCAGACAGGCAAACAGACAGGGGGACTGACAGGCGGACAGACACACGCAGGCGCGCACACACAAACACGCACACACAAATATAGAGACGGACAGCCAAACAAAAGGACAAACAACAAACTAAATACTTAGATATTTTCATATTTACATATTTTCATATTTACATATTTTCACATTTACATATTTTCATATTTACATATTTTCACATTTACATATTTTCATATTTACAACCTGCACGACATTGTAACAAATCCCGAATTGAAATTAATCACCATTAACAACAACAACAACAACAACAGAACAACAACAGAACAACAACAGCACGAACGACATTTATCAGTCACAGATCCATATTAATACTACAGAATAATCCAGAAGTATCATCATAAGCGTCAGTTTGGGAATCGAATTAGGACAGTCAAATACCGGATTGACTCGAAGCAGACGATCGCTCGATAGCAGACGACTTGAGACTGTTGCTCCGTTTCCGGTGACGATAACCGTCTCGGAGCGACATCTATTATCTGCCGCCATTGTCGACGGGTCGGGGTGCCGTAATTAAACTTTGCCGAATGATTTCCGGATACGCCGACCGGAAATCAATTGGCTTTAAGCGGATCCCGATGATCCGTGTCAGTATTCCGGACGCCGAGTCAACGTGTTTTGGCAACCGACGAGCACAATGGCGCGCGCCGAAGACTCGCCCACAAAGGAGCGGCATCGATTGACCTCGAGCCGATGTCGAGCCGCTGTCGGGCCGCCGTCGGGCTAACTTGTCCGCTTTTTGCCGCTGGCTCACCGAGGAAAGTACACCCCCCACCGGCTCTAAAATCGCTAAAGTCGAAAACGACGACCTTCCCCTCGGTGTCGTTTACACGGCAGGGGGCGTCCGGGCCCCGGGTGGTGGGGGTTGTTTATAATCGGTCGCCTTCCGGTCCCCGGCGGACAGCGGTCGACATGCTGTGATCTTCCCGCGGATACAATGACTCCAGAACGTGGATGGAGCGAGCCGACGAGAACAAGAGAACATCTTGTCCTGTTCTCAGCCGAGTCTCTCGTCGTCTTGACGGAGGGAACCTTTGTCGTCCATTGGGGCAATTGTTCTCGATAATCAATTACAACTTTCTATAACCGATCCTCTCCCCCTACCTCCCTCCCTCTCTCTCTCTCTCTCTCTCTCTCTCTCTCTCTCTTTCCGTTTCTTTAAAGACGGGAAGTCCACCCCCGTCCCAAGGACACCTGGATCTTGTATAGCTTGTGTAACCACCACCAGGGGGCGTTTGGGCCACCTATAACCGGTTTTTCTTCATCGATTGAACAACACAATCGGTGGATAATTCGGTAAGTCATACGGTTGGTATCCGGGTTCTATACCTGTACTAGACTGACAGATCCAGAGATTGTCGACTCGGTCGTCTAGTAACTAGCTATCCATACAGCCACCTGAACGACGAATCGGATGTTGGAAGTCTCTTCGTCTGGCGGAATGCTTCTTAAAGATATTGTTAGCTAGGATTATGTCAAGGTACCGAATTTCGTATACGAAGACTGACGATATAGGGACAGACAGACATACAGGCAGACCATCTATATATATATATATATATATATATATATATATATATATATATATATATATATATATGTGTGAAGATGCATACCCCCACCTGGATTCCAACACACACCTGAACGCATGCGCATGACTAGATGAACAATGACAACAAACATCCCCCCACACACACAAACACACAGAAACACACCCGCCGTCAATGTACCTATATTCAGGTCAAATCGACGTGATGTACAAAACCGCATTAAGCCGTCTCAGTTCACGAGATGATGACATCTAGACAGTAATGGTTCCTTCACACGGAGACATCATTAGCTCTTAGTGAGTCGTCCATTAATGGTTCTCTCACAATCGAATGGTTCTACCCCGTGATGACGTAACACGTTATAGTCTTTAATAGTTTCCTGGCCCCTTTAAGGCGGAGATGGTCGTGTGACTGGTGCTGCCACCTATTGTATATTGTATTGATTTCTCGAGTTCATTTCACGAAAAAGAAAGCTCCATTTTCTGTAGTTGGTAACGCGTTGTATCATAGAGCTCAAGGCGGCGGGATCGATTCCCAGTATCATCTGTAGCTACGGGGTGTTTCAGGCGATTATGTCGTTAGCCTAGGAAGTCGCCACTCGGCCACATACTGTACGATATCTATAGATCAAAAGAGAAAGTGGACATCACAGCCGTGTGTATGGCTAATGCCCCCTTTCCCCAATATCTGAAGACGCCACTGAAGTTGAACTGAAATATAATAATGTAATGCTCTTTATGATATGACATCATTATATTTCATCATATAATTTAGTTTGTCGTCAACAAAATATCGATAATTTGCTGTTTTTGTTTTGTTTGCTGATTATATTCTGATAATATATACTGACGTATATCATGACGTAGGAACACCCTTAACCGTATCTCCCCATTCGGGCTCTCTCTCTCTCTCTCTCTCTCTCTCTCTCTCTCTCTCAGGTGTGTATTTAGACAAATATACGAACATCTACAAGTTTATACGAAGAAAGTCGTGATATTTTCCGGATTTTAGCTTTACTCACTACAACACACGTGTGATTGGGGAAAAATCTGGTAGAAAAACACTGTTGTACTTTTTCTCAAATTTCTGTTACTATATGTAACACACTGAATTATATTATGTTACTATACGTGTACTGACAAAACACTGACTTATATTATGTTGCTAAATATGTGCTTACAAAATATCTCCCACACACTCACTGATCTTAGGTTGCTATATATGTTGCTATATATGTGCTGACATTATTTCGCATTCGTGAAGAGTTAAAATTAAGTTTTAATAACACGAACAAAACTCGTGTCCATTGCATTGATCCACATTTAGAAGGTTGATAACATATTGATGATAATGATTGATTTAATTCAAAATCTATTGACAAGTACAAAGACACAATTAATAATACAATAGTTAACATTAACAACAACAACAACACTAACAACAACAACAACAACAACAAATACAACATTAATTTTAAATGAAATAGTATTAAACACAACAACTCTGACAACATCAACAGCAGCAATAACAACAACAACAACAACAAATATGAAGATATCTACTACCGCCACTACTGCTTATTAATATTATTATTATTTTATATTACCGTTGCTCTAACTATTACCATTATTACCCCCCCCCCTCCCCCATTATTACAGCCGTCCAACACGAGAGAGGTCCCCGTAAACCGAAGTCGAAGCAGTCCACATCCGACAGCGATGACGATTCGGTAAAACAGCTCCCCCTGGTGTCGCCCGTCGGCCCACTAATGCCACGCCCCCTGGTGGGGCCGGTCGCCTACGACGGGCCGATAGATCTACGCCTGGTCGGCTCGCCGACGCCGATGGACAGCCCCCTGGTGCCGTACCGCGAACCGAGAGCCCCGCGTCCGGGGTTCCTACACACTCTGCTGGCCGCCGAACAGTTCCACGAGAACCACTTAATCTATAGCCACATGTCGGCCATGTTTGTTGGAGACCGCCTCCTGGAGACGTCCGCCTTCCGGTTGCCGCATCACGTGACCGGCGAGTCGCTCCAGGAGATATCGGCACGCCTCCTCTTCTCGATCGTCAACTGGATCCGACACATCTCTGGATTCCTGGCCCTGCCCAATCTGGATCAGGTAACTGGCGTGTGGGAATACGTGAATTACTGATAAAATGTTGACAATCGAGTAATATTTCCTCTCTCACCCGAGGGGCGCCCACGTGGTCTAGTTGGTAGCGCGTTGGACCACAGATCACTACCACCCGAGTTCGAATCTCGGCGTGGGCATATCTGATGGGTGTTTCATCTTTGACTTCGCTTCATTACCTTTGGAGGTCGCTCGGCCCATTTAGCCTACCATGTGCACAAAAGTGGCCCTAAAACATTAACCATCACCATCCTATTTTCTCTCATCCATTGTTCTGTTTTAGTAAAAACAAATAGTTCTTATGGTTACCTTTATCTACCTTATAGGTAACATTTCGGTAGTTAATCAGACATAATTTATGTAAATAAATATATCAATTTGATTCGTTTTCAATCCTACACGAAATCTATTATTTTGTCCTGATAGCTAGAATACATGAGCTTGTTGAAGAAATTAATTAAGTATTGACATTTTTCTGAAATAATAATTTTGAAGAGTTACTTATTATCCTTATTTCAAATGAGCTATGAATTTTTCGATTATTATTATTATTATTATTATTATTATTATTGTTATGAATGACATTTTGCATGTTTATACTTCAGTTAAAAATGTTGTTTATTTTATGATAATCATTTCGTGCTTGAAAAAAATCATCATCATCATCATCATCTGGCTCATCACCATCATATTAACTTGTCTATCATCAGGTTTTATTATTAGAGGAGGCTTGGCGTGACCTGTTCCTATTAAGCTTGGCCCAATGGGATATCCCATTAGAACTACACACCATAATGGAGTGCGCTGGCTTGAAACAGGATAACGTCATCAACGACAAGTTTACGTCACTGATTAATGACGTCAAGATCGTCCGTGACGTAGTGATGAGGTTCAGAAGACTGAAACTTGACAGGACCGAGTATGCCTGTATGAAGGCTGTGTCGTTATTTAGGCCAGGTTGGTCGTTGTTGTTGTTGGTCAGCATTATCTTTTATCTATTATATACGTTAATATAATAGTTTTCTGTGTGAATTAAATTATTTGATTTAATGTTCCGACATATTACGTAATCCGACATAATATCACTTGATCAATGATGTCGGATTAACCAGGTTTTACTGTAATATTAATTATTAGTTTAGCATTGTTGTTGATGATGTTGTTTCTTCATTAATGCTGTTATTGTCGTTGTTCCGTTATACATGTTGTTGTTTTGTTAAACGTTTAGCTTTCCTTTCTATTTATCTTCCGTTGTGTGACACATAATGTGTCATCTTTTATTATACGCAGTTTTCTATGAAAATGTATTCCGATACGACACATATATTGATCTTTGTATATGACACTGAAAGGTTGGCTGTAGCGGTGATAATTCATGTCAGTGACTCTATGCGTGTTATTACGTATTTAATAGCCTATCTGGATATCGATCCCGATAAAAATCGCAACCTCGCACGAATCGGACATGAAATCCTTACGAGTCTCGTCATAATATAGAGCAACCGAAGCTACACTTTAGTTTTAAAAACAATCGATTAATGTTTGAAAGGCCTCAAAAAATTTATTTCTATTTCATGCAACTATTTGTTTGTTTGTTTGTTTCTCCCCCCCCTCTCTCTCTCTGTGTGTGTGTGTGTGTGTGTGTGTTTACACAAATTATAATTTATTTAGTAATACAATAATATCAGTTGTATTATAAAATATTAATAAATCGTAGCACACACGCAATTATTATTACTATTATTATTATAGAGATACGTGGTCTACATCAAGCGGTAGAAGTGGAGACAATGCAGGACCAAGCTCACGTGTTACTAAGTGAGTACATACGTCATCAGTTTCCAAGGCAACCAACGCGTTACGGACGTTTACTCCTGATGATCCCAACACTCAGGATCATTTCTGGATCAGCACTCTCCAAGCTGTTCTTTAACGAAACTATCGGGAATATTCCAGTCGAAAAGTTAATTTGTGACATATTTCAAAATGAGAATGCAAATTAACAACATTAATTGATCTCTTTGTGTGTTTGTACTTAAATATTTAAATATGCGACGTAATTATATATATATATATATATATATATATATCAATGCCATGTATCTCTCTCTTTATATATATATATATATATATATATGCATGCACATCTTTATAGATATCTATTTGTTTATGAAACTGTAAGTTTTACTTATTGACTTACTCACTAACTGACTCATACCTCCAGATTACGTAATTAGTTTCCCTCCTTTCTCTCTCCGAGCCACCCACACATCCACTCATCCACCACCCACCAACCCACTCACCCACCCACACTGGTCAATCAAACTCATTAATATTTCACACAAACTTGTTCCTAAAATCACAGTCATTTATTGTGCATCCTTACAGCATTTCGTCATAACAAGATAGTTAACCATTATTTTGTGTGAGTCACATATCAGTGTATAAATGGTTTCTAATTATTCACAATTTATACTCCTATGTGCCATAAATTTTAATATATTATAATAACATTAGATATGTAGCGGTCACATGAAGCCCGTGTAAATAAAAATTCATATTAATAAAAATGTAGTTGGCATTTTAATTAGAAAGACTTAATTTAGCCGCGCAAAAGAACCGTGCCGCCATCTAGTGAACGTATTCTGACACCTGGTGATCGTAATGGGCATTAATTTATAAGGTCAGAAAATAACACGATTTAGAGAGAGCAGAATTCGTATTATAATTTATTACGAAAGAAAACGCACTATTTAATAATTAATCACGTAATATTGGCTATACACTGATTGCTTGAAATCTATTGAAATTCTAATATTCACACATCCTCATTGGACTCTTCCATGTATGTTCGCGGAGGGTTGTTGCCATTTAAGGACTATAAGATCCCTATGGATCCTGTGTTCATGTCTCTAGTAAGCACTCAACGTATGGCATATATCCCTGATATATAATTTGACAACATCTCTGAGCTATGTGAATCGGATCGACTAAAAGAATACATTTCCCTTAACGGACGACATTGTATCTGTCTTATCACTTGTCGTTCAAGATATGTTTCACGTATTATATTATATATAGTTAGATTAAACTGTTAATAATTATAGCTACTGTGCTGAATATATATAGTCATAGCGTGCCATCCGATGTGAAATGAGGATGTTGTTCAGGAGTTAAATTCAGTGGTTAATTAATGGTTTTGATGTTCTTTTAAACGTTATGACAAGAAGTGCCAAAAAAAATTGAATCTATATGTGTATGACTGGTGTAGCTTTGTAACACACACACACACACACACACACACACACACACTAGTAATTAACATACACACGCACACATAGTCGCACACAGAGTGATAGTTAAAACACACACACACACATATATATATATATACACACGCCCGAGCGCGCGTGCGCACACACACACACACAAATTGCATAATCTGATAATAGTATGGAATGAATGGAATAAATCAACTCTTAGTCTGTTTAGGGATCGAAATACCTGATGGTGAAATACATACAGGCACATAGCTAAAGGGCACGTTATGATATCAACCGTTATGACTGAATACCTTCTTCCAGGTCCTACAAATGGCAAACACACACACACACACACACACACACATATATAACTGCGTAATTTGATAATTATCAAAACCATTATTACGTCTTATCTTAAGATTAAACACTTCTCACCAACATATTCCATCAACAGATCAATACTTTCTATTAACATTCTCTGCCCCAATTTCACAATTTGTATCCCTAAGCGTCAAGTTCACATTACGAACACCAAGAAGCCGTGATATGTAGCCAATAGGCTGCGTCTAACAGATCCCGTGACCACACACGCTTCCACGTGACAGGAAGTTGACGCCGGCAGCCATTTTTCTCTGAGAGTGTAGAGATTGTTTGTGGAGTTAGACATCCTTGGCTAGATCAGGATCCGGAGGCGGTGATGAGCGGTTTAGAATCCTCGAGGTGGCCGCCCAATATCAACTAATAAATGGGTATAAAGCGGCATTTCTTTGATGTGCGCCACTTTGTACTGAAGGCTATTAAGACCGTCGAATTGAAAACGGCGAGTTCCCGTATATAGCAGTTTGGCTCTGGAAGAAAACATAGATATTCTCATCAGTATTGTCATTATTATTATTATTATTATTATTATTAGCATTGTTGTTGTTGTTGTTGTTGTAAGCTTTCAGACTGGTACACGCCCATATTTTTAGTGTATACGGAAAACATTTGAGCTACTATTAGCTCCCTATCTGGGCGTCAGCGGTTGCCTAGCAACATTAAAATGACGACAACTCACCCAAAAAACATATAATATTTAATAATATTAGATATAGGAGGCATGGAGGTGGTGTTAATCGTGGGGTGGGAGGGGGTGGGGGGGCGATCGTACGGTGGCTCTCTCTCTCTCTCTCTTTGAATGTTGGGATAGAGATCCCTAGTTGTCGCCCACTGAGCACAGCCACCTGGTGATGATTTCTGTTGTGTTGTCTTGAGACGTTATTGTTGCTGTTAGTATCTATAGAGGTCTTTCGGGAGAATTGGAATGCTGATCTCTGGTTGAAATGTCGTTTTTCTGATAATCGATGCTGCTGCTAGGTGATGATGATCTGAGAGTTTGGAGTCTTCTGGGAGAAGATGTCTTTTTTACTTATCTTCTGTACATCGGGTGAGCTGGACAATTGAGTAGATACTGTATGAGGATCCATGTTTGTTGACAGTGAAGACAGAGTGTTAGAAATGACGGACGGGTGAAGTTTCTTGTATATGACCGGAAACTCTAATCATCTCAGTTCGGCCAGTGATGTGTGGGGGTGGTGGGGGGGGGGGGGCTGTTATTTATGAAAATACGAAGATGTTAATTTGGATTTTATTATAAAAGCCAACTCAAATGAGTACGTTTGGGAGTAGTATTACTCAACAGCTCTCATCGGCTCACACCCGAAAGCTGATAAACTATATCACAGAAATATGTGGTCCCAAAACGACTACAGTTTGGAAACAATCAGAGGAGAGCATCAGGTAGAGAGAGAGAGAGAGAGAGAGAGAGGGGATGATAGTCAGATGGGCAGCCAAGTAATGACACCGACAAGACAAGATAACTGAAGTGTCTCTGCTGTGTGTTAGTATTCAGGTTATTTGGATAAGATTGATAACCCGAGTACTGTATTATAGTAACCATCCGATGGCCGCATTGTATTGTTGTCGTTTAAAAAGAAATAGTTCACCTGTTTTACGGTCTTAATCCGTAATTGCGTCAATCTAAGGACTTTATATGGCAATCGTTACTAATACTATATTCTATAACGCAGGAAACCCCCACACACACCCCGGTACAATCTGTTGTTCTCATTAACACCCCAGGGGCATACACCTTCTAACTATCAGTTACGTCTATATAATACAGGTAAATCCATCTAATCCAGCCAGACCAAACCAATCATAACGGTTATAGTACATTTCGGAAAGGAGTTGCTGTATTCGAACGATGATATACTCGCGTTGTGTTTCACCACATCACAACTGAACCACTCTACCCGAAGTCTACTCACCAGAAGCGGTCAGAATCATGATTTATGAAGATGGTTCTAACTTGGTACATTATGATGACATTAACCAGGCCTTTTCGGACCGGAAAAAAAATCGTAACCTCGGTGAAACGGATTAAAATTGATAAGGTAACTAATATAATATAATAAAATTAGCGCGTTTCCGGTTACGGCCACCAAGTGTCGTCATATTTTAGCTTCATGTATACGGAGATAACGGGGACGAAATGTTTGACGCTAAATCTATGAATTATACAAAGGGCTGGAATGCGTTACGCCATAGAGTCCTTTAGCCAGTCAGGTAGCCAACTAGCCAGTCAACCAACCAACTAGCTAATACACCAGCCACATAACTAAATAATTAACCAGACAGCAAACCACCAGCCAACCAACCAACAAATTCACCAGCCATCCAGCCAACTAGCAAGCTGGCTTGCCACATTCGGCCAAACAACCACCTAACCAACAAACCAGCCAGTCAAACTAAAATATCAGTCTCTCAAATCGACAAGTTGACAATAAGACATGTGGGATAATGGCTGCCATTTCGAAACGTCAGTTTGTTGTCATATGAGCTGTCCTATCATGTGAGGCGCCTGTGGGGGTGGATTCTTAGGAGGGGGTGGATGGTGGCAAGCATAGCATCCACGGGTTACAGCTAGCATATCTGGAGAGATATGGTACCAAATGAGAGGATGGTCTGTTTGACTCATAGAGAGAGAATCAGGGCAAGCGGGGAGAGAGGGGAGGGGGGGACTTTGCTGGAGGGAGAGGGATGGCGAGAAGTACTTAGGGATAGAAAGAATACGAGAGTAAGAAGTAAATAACGGTTATCACTGTTGAAGGGACACCAATATTCTCTACCTAGAAGAAGATGTATATAGAGAGAAGGCGGAAAGTAAATGGGATGTGTGTGTGTGTGTGTGTGGCCGAGATCCAGAAGGGGATGTTTATATAGATATATGAAAAGTGGATGGTTTTAAAGGGAGTGGACAGTTGGCTCTATAGGCAGTGTCTATGAAGATGTCACATATATTGTCCATCTTCCTGACGGACGTTTGGGTGGAGCCTCGCTTTGAAAGCTTCGGCGGAAGTGAGTCACATATAGAGTTTGTGTGTTCAGGATTAATCTGATATCAGGAAATGGAAATATAATGTAATATGGATCTCTGGATTGATGGGAGCTCTTTAATAACAGGAAACTAATGGCTTGTGCGCGCGGGGTGGGGGGGGGGGTTGGCGAGGGTATTTGGGTGTATGTTATTTTTTTACAGTTAGGCTGAACCAATCTGTAATATACCCTTCGAAGCGAGTGAGCAAGTGAGTGAGCGAGCGAGTGAGTGAGTGAGTGAGTGATACCTCTTTCTCCAGTCTGACGGTTTACGTTTGGTATGTTTCGCCATCTTGTATCTTGCTGTGGTCTCTGGAGGTCGAGTAATTTTTAATCCAACATGCATTATCCTGGATAGAAACATAATAAATTATTGTCAATAATCATATTGCACGCACGCGCGCGC
Source organism: Paralvinella palmiformis (assembly GCA_025642065.1). Classification (NCBI taxonomy): domain Eukaryota; kingdom Metazoa; phylum Annelida; class Polychaeta; order Terebellida; family Alvinellidae; genus Paralvinella; species Paralvinella palmiformis. The sequence goes on along the minus strand of JAODUP010000698.1, from coordinate 58,917 downwards.
ACACGCACACACGCACATACACGCGCGCGCCCACAGACACACACAGACACACACACAGCGACTGTTATGTATGTACCTTAGTACTACATGTCACTTCTCTTTAATTAGTTTCCTGATGATTCGTCCAGAGTTTGAATTCACATATATCTCCGTCAGTGCCTTGTTCCATATTATTAAATCACACGCACGCCCTCACTCGCACCCGCACCCGCACACACACACACACACACACAAACCCATGATGAGCGAAAATACCATGTCTATATGTATATACGCTATCATCGCCAGCACTATCATCATTCGCCATCATCATCATCATCAGCATCATCAGCATCATCTTACCTATAAGCCATATCATCGTCCTCAGCTCCCCATCCCCAGTACAGGTTGCTGTAACCATTGACGCGTTGGAAGTGCTCAGTGCGCATGTTCAAAACGCCGCCAACCAGCTCTTGATAAGCGAGTCTGTGAAAGAGATAACGTTATCAGCTTATCTTAACGACAATCGGCAATATTAGACACACACACACACACACACATATATATATATATATATATATATATATATATACACACACACACACGTATATATATATATATATATATATATATATATATATATATATATATATAACTAGCTGACATTCATGTTTATTTCATAACCATGGGAAGCTGGCGTATTTATGGGTACCCCTCTATCGCTCGTGGTAAAGACAACTGGGTAAGGTGTTGGTTTATTAAACCAGAAGTCATTGGTTTGAATCCCAGTCGACTCTGCAATAAGCCGGTATTTGAATGGACAAAATGTCTGCTATAATTAGCAGGAAGATAAAGTGCACTCCGCGGAAGATTGAAGACACGGAAGGATACTTTGTTCTTCCTGGAAGCGCTGGCTCCTTAAGAAAATGTAATCAGAACTGATAAAGGCGTCTTCAGGCCAGCCGTCTGGTGGCGCCATCTGTACCATAATGACTGACACAGCAACAGACATGGCGGGCAAAACGGACGAGCGAAGGTGAACGATTGATTAAGAGCGGTAATTTTTTAATAGGAGTACTGTAGCGAATGCGAGTAACGCGTCATCGTTTTCGTGATAAGACTTCCGTCCTTAGCGACGAGTAATCGACAAAATCGGAAGTGATGTAGAGTGCATCGTTGAGCTATCACCGATCAGGGCGTGCGCTTCGTTCGTATGCGAGGCGGCGACCGGAAGCCAAAAACGAAAAACGGCATTCAATCGGCGGAAGTCGAGTGTCGCCATTGACCGCTTCCGGTATCCGCCGGATTTAGCCAAAGCTGCGATAAAAGGGTTCTAACGGCGCCGCCGTCTAGCGGCTTGTCAGCGAACGATTTAAAATTCGCAGCACGGTGGGACACGATCCAGTGGTCACGTGATCGTATCGGGATCGGTTAAGGTTCGTTTCCGCTCCATTAGCCGTCGGAGAGAAGTCGGCGAGCGGCCCACTTCCGGTATTAGCGAATCGATTCGTTCGCTTCATTACGTCACTGAAAGAGCTCGGAGTGAACCCGTGGCCATAGCACGTGACCGTGTCTCCAGTGGGCGAAAATAGGCGAAAGGGAGAACAGTCGGGACTAAAACGGCGATTTATCTTCCGGAATGTGAGCACGGATTCGGGAGAGGAGAGTGAAAAGCGGATCAACTATACGGTTCCCATATGGCGCCATTATCCAGTCCGCCTGCCCGATTCTGGATAGCGAGGTGAGGTTTTTGTGATCCCGAAGAAATCAGTTAAAGTAAATGACTTCGGCCGGGTCGAATGTCAGCTAGATCTAATGGTATGTTGATGGACGATCCGAGCTCAAGATTCACATATAACACTTCCGGTAAACTCCCCGACTTGAGACAGCGCTCAAGAGAAATCAAGTGGAAATCACGCCACACACACACACACACACACACACACACACACACACAACACACACACACACACACAACACACACAACACACAAAACACACGGTGAAGACTAGCATCTCACCAAGGACATACCCCACACCGGAGAGTGCGTAACGCAAACCCCGATATCTCTAAAAAGTCTGTGAAACAACCGACAAACACGGGTACGAGTTGGACTCGAACCAGCAACCCGGAGCTTTGCATTGCATTCCTCGAATCACTGCGCTGTCCTTCAGAATTGACTGTTAGTCCACAATGAAGTTGTTCATTAAACACAAACTGACAGTCAGGGTGGACTAAACCCCCACAGGGGCATCACGTATTACAAACAGACTCCCTACAATTAACTAACTCCGAGAGCTCATTCTAATACACAAATCTCATGATGGGTTACCTTTCTTCTCAAAGGTCGACTAATCTGAACTCATGCTCTGTTTAATTAAATTAATTAAATTAACAAAATATGGGAGTCCGCGAGTGCCGTGTAAAGAGGACTGTGCTCATATTAAAACCATCAGTGTGTATCAGGTAAATTAGTAATCTGTAATACACAACAGACACTAGATACACAACCGATGTTCTACTCAACATCTTCACCAAAGACAATACTCTCTTAGACCACCAACAGGACAACTATTTGTAAACAAACACTAGCTAATGGGCATTTAATTTGCATAATGCTTGCCTGGAACTAAACATAGCACGCACGCAGTACGAAGCCTTCCTATTGGCTAACACCGACCGCGTGGGGCCAATAGCATCATTTCCGCGTGATTAACTCCAACAGATCTGGCTAGTTACATATATTACTCGAATTTTGCGCCCCGGGGGCCTCGCCCAGACATAACAAGCCCAAGATGAGAAAATATTACGCCGATAGCATATTAAATCAATAAAATCGGCTTAATTAAGCCGAGGTGTGACGTCATCTTTCCTGCACCGGAACACACACGGACATTCGTCAGCTGGTTAATGTTTACCGGGCGTAGATCGGTTTCCATGGTAACAACCAACCCAGTAATAAAGCAGAAGATTTACGGGATATTTATATTTCAATAACTGATCCAGTATTTGATTAGTTTATCTGTAAATATCACCGGTGTGATGGTCTGTGTTGTAAACAGCTTAAATTCATCAGGTATGGCAGCAAATTAGCTGTACCGGATGTCGTGGTTCTCCCGAGAATAAGCCTGAAGCATGATGACGTCAAAAATCAAAACAAACCAGGCGCGCTTTGCATTGTGGGATTTATAGGGGGTCCGCTGAGCGTTAATACCGTGATGATCCCGCCATTTTAACCTTAAAGGTCAATGTTCGGGATCTGTTATAATCATGCCAAAAACTAACTTCTGCTTCCGTTTAACTCTGCTTCGACACCGAAAAAGCCGGCACTTTTGTAAAATTGTATTCCAAAAATGAAAATCAGATTATAACTATATGCTAATCGTCTGTCATTGCTACTTTATAAAATTATATTTAACGAAAAGAAGAAGAATAGAGTCCAGTATATTGGTCAATTTAATTTATTGTTTATGGATATAATAATATGGTAAATTACACTTTATTTACCAATATTATTATCTATGATCTGATGGATAATAATATTGGTAAATTATACTTTATTTGCGCCTTTCACTGTTTCAGTCAATCCTTACACTGACACTAATTATAAAAATTTGACTCGAAGATTGTCATTTCGAATTAAAACTACCCAACGCTCTCTCAGCATTTCATTCTGCGGCCAACACATGCCAACTTAAATGTTTATATCGCTTAATAGTGGCTTGACAATACGGTACACAGGAGTTCGTTTTTGGCATGATTATAACAGATCCGGAACATTGACGTTTAAGGTTAAAATGGCAGGATTATCACGGACCTCCTATAAATCCCACAATGCAAAGCGCGCCTGGTTTGTTTTGGTTTTTGACGTCATCGTGCAATGGCTCTATTGCATAGATGCAATGAGGAATATTGTTGAAGCGGCAGGTGAGTGTCAGATCTCACACACACCACGTGATAGGATAGCGTTGGCTTGAGGTGGGATACACACACAAAATATATATATACATATATATATATATATATATATATATATATATATATATATATATATATATAATATGTAAAAACTAGCTTCTGTTTGAAACACTCATGCCATAATCCGAACAGACCAAAGCTGCTCTAAGAACGTTTATACGTTTCTCCTGGTTTAGATTACAGATTTTACTGATTTAGAGAGTGTGATGCGATCCTGAACATAATATGATCCTGAACATCCATAGTGATCATAGATCATGAAAATCCATAGTGATCATAGATCCTAGTCAAAATTTATATCCCGGTCTCAGAACCATTCTCCAGTCATCAGTGGATCCGGATTAGTTAGTCCGAGTGATCGGGGTTTGAATCCAGGTTCTACAGGTCTGTGGCCAACCGCGCTACCAGTTCGGTCATTCAGTCAGGTGACAGTAACATAATAAGGACAACGTGCTATAGCTACTCGTGGGTCAGAGGTCGAGATGACGTAGAATAACAATAAACAAATGTCAAGGAAATAATACAATGTAAGACTTAACACACACACACACACACACACACCACACACGACACACACACACAGAGAGAGAGAGGTGTGTGTCTAGGATACATTAATTAGACATTCGAAACGGCATCAGTAGGTGTAAGTCGTATAAAAAACAAATAAACAGACAGACAGACAGACAGACAGACAGACAGACAGACAGACAGACAATGACATATATTAGCATATTACTTACTTATAACCCATCTCATCTATAGCTACTGACATATGTCTCGGTTGTTGAGGACATGAGTACATGTTTCTGTCGTCTTCAGGAACCAGATCGACGTCGTGAAAGACGAAACACTGGAAGTGGTACTGTTTCAGGGCCTCGACGAACGCTATGTTCATGATCCGGGCTTTGTTAAACGTGTCTCTACCATACTGTGTGTGTGTGTGTGTGTATGTGCGCGTGTGTGTGTGTGTGTGGGGGGGGGGAGATAGAGGTATATAATATTAGTGATTGCTAGCTACTGCTGTTTGTTTGGCAAACATACGATGTGTATTAATATTCTCCCATAAATTGTGAGTGAGTGAGTGAGTGAGTAAATGAGTATGATATGCACATACACACAAACAAGCATCCATGAACACACACACGCACGCACATTCAGACATATAAACACACACACACACATATATATATATATATATATATATATATATATATATAGAGAGAGAGAGAGAGAGGGGGGGGTAACACTAACAACAATCAGTGATTAACCACGTAATCTCTTATTAACCAAAGTTAATCTCCGGAGTGACACAACATTTCATTTGGCAGAAGGAATTCTCCTCAATACCTTCCATCAACTGAAGGTATTGATCCATGTCTGGTTAATCCGTGATCAGGTAAACAGGATCTACCTCAGCTCTGTGTTAAACAGAAACCTTCCCCCTTCCCTTCAATTAACACCAGACGGCTGGTGGTAAACCATCTGGGCTCTTGATCCGGAAAGACAAGACGTTCGCGTGCTGTAACCTTTGTACAGGATCTTATCACGGTAGAGGTCACAGGATAAAACAGGATTAGACTCAGTGAAGCGAAACGGTGATAATTAAGGCACCTACCATGAAACTTAATATTTCATTGACCGACGCTAATGAACCGCATAATTTATGCATGATAAAACTTATTAATTAGGTAACACCGAATTAACACAGTTAATGATGGAAGCTTCATCCGATGCGACCCAATTACAATTCAATCACAAATTATCTCCGTGATGAGATTTTGGATTTGAGAAGTGTGACACCCAATATGAGACAGATCAGAATTTTTTTAGGATATAAAATAATTTGTTTGTTACAGATATGAAACGGCTCTTTTGTCATAATGCCAGAAGTTTGTATAAGATTGTTGAGAACGTTATATTTCAGGTCCAAAATCTTGGTCAGATATTTGTTGTACTGAAAGTTTTGTTAAGGTTATTGACGAGTTACCTGGTCGTGGAACTGTATTAAAAATGTAATAATGCTGAATTATCTCTCTCTCTCTCTCTCTCTCTCTCTCTATATATATATATATATATATATATATATATATATATGTGTGTGTGTGTGTGTGTGTGTGTGTGTGTGTGTGTGTGTGTGTGTGTGTGTGTGTGTGTGCATGTGTGCATGCGTGTATGTTACCAGCGTGTCAAGAACCCTTTAACACAACGTGAACAGGTACTATCGCAGAAATTAAAATTCGTGAACTAATCAACAATAAAATAGCTCAGGTCTCTACGACCATTAAATGTCACCGAGATCCTGAAAACTGCCAACAAACTCACCCCCTCCCCACCCACGCAATCTCTAAACAACCTTATATACAGCTATCTATTTTCGAGATGGGCATAACAATATGACCTGACCCAGTTTATCTGTTCAATTTGACCCCGAAATAGATCATCATTGAGACAAGAGCAAGTACATAACCTGACTAAATATTCCCACTACTGGAGGATACCCCCCCCCCCTATAACTAGGAAGCTCGTAGAGTGTTGTGGTTACATACCTGAAAACCTGAAGACATGGGTTCAAATTACCTGTATTTGTGAGATGAATCTCTTGAGAATTGCCCCTCAGATATATTTCAATGTTTGAACAACGTCGAGGGTAAACAAACCACTTACTCACTTATCGGGGCCACTGAGTAAGTGAGTGAGTCATTGAGTGAGTGAGTGAGTGAATGAGTGAGTCAGTCCGTCAGTCAGTGACCCCGATAAGTGTGCGAGTGGTACATCAGGTCGAAGCAATTTATTGATGCATGAAACATCCCACAGATACAGGTAACAGCAGCAGTCCATCCCATAGCCTAGACGTCTACAGCGCAGTACGCTACCAGCCACCCTACCTTATACCATCTCCCAATCTGATCTGACCCAGTTAGTAACCCTCCACCTTCGAAGCTGATCCCGTTAATGACCTACGTACAATATCTCGACCCGACCCAGATAACGAACGACCTCAATATACTGACCTGCTCAACGACATATATCCTATAGTCGAGTTGTTGTCGTTGTAAGACAGGATGTAGATAATAGAGAAGCGTTATTAGATGTTGTTCTCGATCTCTGTAAGGTATTATGATGGCAACTCGGTGTCTGGCCACGCATCGGCGAGGAGACCACGCCCCACCGGGTTGTATTTCCGGGTTAGCGACGGCCACGTTATCCCATGTTAACCGTGATGAATTCCCGAGGTTTACTCCCGATGTTTCCTCCTGAAAGGGAAAATCAACAACAAATTTTATTTGTTTTGGTCGATATTAGTGTTTTAAAATGATTATAGATTGTTTAATCTCTCTCCCTCTCTCTCTTTCTCTCTCTGTCTGTGTGTGTTTATGTTTGTGTGTGCATGCGTGTGTACGTATGTGATACTGTTTCACGGTCACTTTTGTGTATAAAGGTAGGCTAAATGGCCCGAGTGACCCCCAAAGGTAATGAAGCGAAGTCAAAGATTATCCCCCCCCTATATATATATATATATATATATATATATATATATATTTTGGGGGCACACACACACACACACACACACACACACACACTACTGGCTACAATAATAACCTTATTACCAAGGGCCTACTGTAAACACATACACCAAGTTAGACTAAATCCCATTAGTACACGTCTGATGAATAATTAAAAAGTTACCGTCTATGATTTAATATTAGACGTCTATAAATAGTTATATCATACAAATGACCTGTGAAGCTTCACAAGATCATTTGTATGATATTAGACGTCTATAAATAGTTATATCATACAAATGACCTGTGAAGCTTCACTTCTCCACGCAACAAAATATTCCGAAATTGGACGACAGAGAAATAGTCTTTAGATTTATGACGAAACGGGTCCGAGATGTTAATTTAGTTGATAAAATAGGACGAAAATAGGACGTGACGTGAAGGTCACACTTTCTCCGACCTTCAGACAGTAAACTCTGTTATAAACGTGCTAAATTCGGTCTACGGTGTCAGATATTTACATCCGACAATCGATATAAGAAATTGTTTAGCCAAGAAATGCCGAAATAAAAGGATCAGTCGCTAACTTTTGGTCGAAGGAGGATTAACTGATGTGGATTGGACGAGTTTAGCAATTATTTTTTATATCTTTTGCGGATTGAATCGTGTGTGTGTGTGTGTGTCTGTGTCTGTGTGTGTGTGTGTGTGTGTGTGTGTGTGTGTGTGTGTGTGTGTGTGTGTGTGTGTGTGTGTGTGTGTGTGAAGCATCGTCCCTGTCCTAGAAAAAACTCGATATAGCAAACTGTAGGCGTACGATGTGAAAATGAACAGTAAAAGTCCCCAATTTACACAACTATCTATTTACGACTGATACATCTATATTTTCAACAGAAAAGTAAACCGAAACAATAAAATCGGAGAAAGAGAGGAATTTTATAAGGACGCATTATTAATCGTCGATATTCCTGTAAGGTTCCCGTATTATAACGCCGTTCTCGGACAACGCCATCAAAATCGTTGACTAGGCCTGCCGCGTGAAAGCAGGGAACACTGTAATTTATCAGCGGCGGTTCAAAACGGGAAAGAATCCACGATGAATAGTATGGGATCTTTGAGAAGAAGAAAAAAAACATGTTGGCCAATATACTCCATCCATTTTGTACTGAGCGAGGCAACTGTAATAATATAGACGTCTCTTATAGATGAAGTGCCATATTGCACTTGATATCTCAATATCGACAGGTTTTCGGCGGAGGGGGTGGTGAGGGGGGGGGTGGTTGATTACTGATTGTTCCTTATATTGGTAATATACCACACGTGGAGTACACTTGGACCATCTGTTAAACACACTTCTGATATAATAACGTGTTATTTGGTTTGTTATATTAAGGGCTGGGTGTAATTACAGCTCTCGGGGTGTGTTTGTATGTGGGAGGGGGGGGTGAAGCCGTGCGCGCGCGCGCGCGTTCTAGTTGTGAGTGAAGAAGCACTGGCACAGAGATTCACAAATCGTGAATGCAACATTTGAAGCAATTTAGAATAGTGACGAACGTTTCATACTCATATGTAAAATGTGTCGTATATCTTTATCATGAAAAGTGAATATACTCTATGTACAATGCCTGATGACTCATCCAATTGTTGTAGTAACGATTCCTGATTTTCTGAAGCCGCACCCGCCAACATAAACATGCCAATAAGATACAGATAAAACTATAAACAGACAGATATATCAAAATTGACATAAATTAATATATATATATATATATATATATATATATATATATATATATATTATATAACAGGTGTGATATAAGAAAGACAGACAGAGACAGACCAGCAGACATATTCTTCAGCCTTATAGACCATAGACTATAGACCATAGACTACGGCAATCAGATGATAGTAGTTGTCTCACATTATCGAATGATGATCCTTCAGTAAGATATCAAACACTGACATCCAATTATATAAAGATAAGGTGTTACAGATAAGGTGTTAAAGATAAGGTGTTAACGATAAGGTGTTATTAATAAGGTGTTATGTATAAGGTCTCTGATCTCTTGTAACCATCTCATAGTCAGCCGGAAGCTTCAATTATTGCTCTATCTTGTAAATAGTCAGCCAGCCTGGACACGGTATCAGGGCCCTGTCAGGGCGATCTGATAACAAGGCGTCTGATCATACGATAGTATGATTCAATAGTAGCGTAGCCTGATTACAGGGTATAGGCAGTCACTTGTTAATGGGGGTATCCTGATTTCAGGATAACCTGAGGATAGGGAGTCTTATTATTGGGGAGATATGAGGGTATCCTGATCTCGGGGTGATCTGATCTCAGGGCTGTCTGATATTAGGGCAACCTGATCTCGGGTGGCCTGATCTCGGGGTGGTCGTAGTAGTCATGCACCAGCCGAAACATTCTCGTGGCAGTGTATTCTGGTAGTGGCAGGGCAATAGGTTGGCAGGGTGACCTGATCACGATAAGGCGAAATATTACCAGGATAGGCCAGTTTTTTCGTGGCTGGGTGACTTGTGCGGTCGGGCATGTTGGTGATAGCAGGGCATGTTGGTGACAGCAGGACAGGTTGATGGCAGCGGGGCAGGTTGGTGACAGCAGGGCAGATTGGTAACAGCAGGGCAGGTTGATGGGAGCAGGGCAGGTTGGTGACAGCAGGGCAGGTTGGCCACAGGAGGGCAGATTGGTGAAAGCAGGGCAGGTTGGTGACAGCAGGGTAGGTTGGAGACAGCAGGGCAGGTTGGTGACACGAGGGTCGTACGTATCAGAACAAAACAGGTTACTGGATGATACCAGCCAATTGGCTTCCTAAACAGTTCCATTGTCCCATTTAACCATCTATTATTCGAGAGAATAGCGCCAGGAGACCATTAGTACTAATGGGCCTGTTACACTGTGTTCTCGGTGGATGGATCTACAAGCATCAGGTGATGGGCTTTAATTTGTCAGCGTGTGTGTACGTGTGTGTCGCTGTGTGTATGCGTGTGTGTCTGCCCGCCTGTCTATCTGTTTCATCTATCTCTCTGCCCGTTTGTCTGTCTGTTCTGTCTGGTTGTATGTCTGTCTATCTGCCAGTTGGTCTGTCTCCTCTTTGTCTGTCTTACTATCTATGTATGTCTGTATGTCTGCCCATTTGTCTGTCTGTCTATATGCCTGCCTGCCTGTCTGTTTGTATATCTGCCTGTATGTCTGCATGTTTGTTTGTCTTACTATCTATGTCTGTCTATATGTATATCTGCCTGCCTGCCTGTCTATGTAAATACCCTGCCTGTCTGTCTATCCTGTTTATTTTTCTGTCTGCCTTATTTGTCAGTTTGTCCGTCTGTATGCTGTCTGTCTCTAATGACCATTATTATTATATTGACGTGTTGTAACAATTCTCCGGTCATTTGTCATCATTAGTGTAACGTCAGATCAGATCACTTCTCTTGTCTATTTCACTAATTGGCACTGTATGTCTGTGACACACACACACACACGCACCCACACACACACACACGCACGCACGCACGCACGCGCACGCACGCACGCACGCACACTCCCTCACTCACTCACTCACTCACTCACTCACTCACTCACTCACTCACTCACTCACTCACTCACTCACTCACTCACTCACTCACTCTCACTCACTCACTCACAAGCATACAATCGACAAACAACTAAACAAACACATATAGACTCAGTGTTATAAACATTATACTTAAGAACCAACTGGTTCCACCGAGAAGTTCAACGGATGAGGAACCAGTTTCAATCCTGCCCCTCATCAGCCAGCCTTCCCCAAGAGCGGATCCAGTGGTGGGTAGGGGGATTGTCAGGAGCAGGGGGGGGGAGGAGAGGTGAAGGGGGGCAGGCCTCAGCCCTGTCGATCGTACACAAAGTGAGATTACATTACCGATTTCTCTGTAACATCTTTACAGAACCAGACCCCCCAC
>JAODUP010000698.1:0-45000 GCA_025642065.1 Paralvinella palmiformis | reverse complement strand
AATGCATACCCAATAAAGCTCCAAAACTGATTATACCATTCTTAGGCGCTATACATAGGCTTATATATATATATATATATATATATATATATATATATATATATATATATATATATATAACATAATAATCAACATTATAAGTAGATGACATCAAAAGCAATATCAAATAGATAAGTTTTCAATTTATATTTCAAAGGTTCTTTGGTCAAAATAGATCTGATGTGTTCTTGGAGGTAATTCCATGTATTTGGGTTCAACTACAGTAAAAAAAACACCATCTCCATAAGATATGAGCCTGGTCTTCGGGATCTTCAGTAGTGACGGATGATCTGACCTCAGTCTACGTCCAGACCGTTTCAATTGTACTAGTTCACATATATAAGGTGAGTCTAAGCCGTGTAGACATGCACTAGAGTGACGTTATCTTCTTAAATCAAGGATTAGAAAAACTTGAAACAAACCGCATTCTCTGGTAATAAAAGAAGATATCTGGCAGAAGATTAACGGTGTTATCTATTTCATCGTTAACGCAATATTACCTAAATTATTTATCAACATTCGACATTGTTTAAATAATTTCCCTCTTTCTTCTTTCATATAAACTCAAAAATATTGAAGTCGACCAGTTAGAAGTTTGTTGTACGTTTAGTTGATGCTGAATAAATTACTGCAATAACAACAACAAAACTTCTATAGCCCCAATATCCTCGAAAAGAATCGAGCTCAGTGGCGCACCTAGTGGAGGAGTTGGGCAAACTCATAGTCTGGGTACAATGCTAAGTTCATCAACAGGTGATCAGATGGTTTAGGAAAGATAAGCGAGTCTGAAAAGGTCAGTTTTAAAATGGTGACGGAAAGAAACTATTCTATTTGATGACTTAACATGTCCAGATAGTGAATTCCAAAGAGTAGGGACAGCAACTGAAAAAGCACGAGTCCCAGCATGGGTTTTAACACTGGAAACAGACAACAAGTGAACCAGATGAACGGAGTTCTCTGGGCTTGGGTGCTAAAGAAAGCATGGAAAATAGATATGAAGGTTCTCCGGAAGAAATAATTTGGTAGGCAATAGCGCAGAGTTTGAAAATGATGCGAGATTGAACAAGGAGCCAGTGAAGAGATTTCAGAAGCGGGACAGAATGGGAAAACCGAGGACACTGTGTGAAAATCCTAGCAAGCAGTTCTGAACACACTGAAGTCCTTAGATGAAATGTTATAAAGAAGAAAATTACAGTAATCAAGATACAGGCAAATAATAACTTGGAAGTAACAATAGCCTACCACTAACTTGGCACCATATATATATATATATATATATATATATATATATATATATATATATATAAGATAATGTACCAGTGGATAATACATTAACAGATAATGCTGTATTAAACAATTAATTCTCTCTCCGCCCCACACTCCTTGTCCATTATACCGTATCATCAATTCCAAAAGTCACTTATCATCATTTCCCTACAGTCATCATATTGTCAACTCTATGTGGACATTGCGACCTTCGTTCGACCTTCTAGGACTTAAGAAGCGCAAATCCACCAGCGATCCCACTCATCGTGCCATCAATAAAAACCAAATAGTCAGCCATTATCCGCGAACACACCATTAACTTAAGTCTGAATGTCTGACAACGTCTGGCCAACTCTTGCCCATTAAAGGTCCGTCGACAAATGTCCTATCCTGACTCACCAAAGCCCCCCTCCCCACATCACCGCCAGCTCACCATCACCAGGCTGCTAATGTCTTCTGATACCTCAAACCTAGCCACCTCATGCTGTGTTTTGGCTGCCTCGTCTCACGGCCTCGGGCGAGGTATTGGTATGAAAGATCTGGTATCAGGAAGCCGCCAACAACCTATCGACGGTAAATTAAAGCCCAGATCTGATGAGTGAACCACGCAGAACTAGATAATGTGGATGTTGTCTGGGAACATCGCGCCAATTGACGATGACACAACTCGGGGACATCCCCACAGGTGATGGAGCGTATAAATATTATGTTAGACCGACAGCATTTCTGATCCGTAGTAGAAAAATGCGTAGAAGGATGCTCGATTTAGCAATCGTCTTGTATATTATCGGAAGATGATCGTAAGATCCTCCCCGCCCCTGGCACAAAGCTGTCATATTATCAAAAAGGCTCCCCCCTCATATATTTTTGACACAAGAGCGCCACACTATCACATATTACCATAACGACCCCTTCCCTACAAACTAGCGAGGGTTAAAAGTAGGCGCTACCTTTGTAGAGTTGATAGCGTTCAACGCCACAGAACCCCGGGTTATGTTATCAAATCGCAGTGATAACAATTTCATCTGATCGGGGTTTTTTTTATCTCGGGAATGCCACGTTAATTCACTCACTCACTCACTCACTCACTCACTCACTCACTCACTCACTCACTCACTCACTCACTCACTCACTCACTCACTCACTCACTCACTCACTCACTCACTCACTCACTCACTCACTCACTCACTCACTCACTCACTCACTCACTCACTCACTCACTCACTCACTCACTCACTCACTCAAATGACAAAGCAACTTCCGCCCCACACAAAACCATAGCAAATCCATTTCATGTTACAAGTCCACACTCAGGATGTGGAAGATCCCGCAGCAAAACAATTAAAAAAAACTCGAACATCTCAGTTCCGTGTCCAGACACCAGAAATTATCCGCGGGAACGTCATCAATTTCCAATCCTATAATCCCACAACTGCCGGTCAGCGGTCAATATATGCCGAAGGTACAATAACTAACGTGTATTTAATAGGAAATCAGCTTCGAGCAGAAGCAGCTCGAGACAGCCAATAAGAATTGGGTTCGTCGTGAGATCGAAGAATGAAAACGGTAGAGGGCGCTGGGGTGCTCCGTGGTACATAAACAACTACAGCCAGTGGGCAACGTCTTGAGGAATAATTTTTATTGGCTCTGATTTATTAGCATAAATACAGGGCAGGGAAATCTGGGATAGCCTCGGGATGTTATTGATTAAGAGAACGTTTCATCCGGAGTTGTTCCAGTACAGAAGCCACGAAGCTGTTATTGAGTACGAAGTTGTTCTTTCTCCTTCTAAAAGTTAAAATTGTTCACAGCCCGAACCGTACAATGCTTATCTAAGGACTTGTGCACTTTATGGTTCGTGGACCTGTACAACATCGGACCGCCATTAACATTCGTTTATGGCCAAGACATTAGAGTAGGTCTGCCGTTACAAACGTGAACGAGGTGTAAGTTGATGGATTCGAACCGAGGTTTTCTATCTTGCTAGCCGAAAATTCTATCACTGTACCATGTGTAATACGGTGCCTAAGAGCGTGCAAGTAACAACCGACTATAGTTGCTGTGATTTTGCCGTTAAACAAAGTACAATACTCAAAATACATGTATTTTCTGGTGTATACAGTCGTGCCATGTTTATCCGAATACTTGTGCTACCGTTAGAATAACGTGGATAACGTTCGTTAAGAAATACACGTACAGTGACATCATTCGAACGAAACTAAATGAAAGACGTTTTGCAAACGGTTTGTTGGACCCAGGGACTGAAGTTTGAGAGGAATGTCTTTTAACTATAAACATACTGAAAAACACATGTGTTTTGTTTTTCGGGGAGAATCCCCAGACTGTCGCTTATTCAGCACAGCCTCTATGTTGGAGTGGTTGAGGAACTCCTCCCCCCACCACTCACAGGGGAGCAGTGCGGAAAGATAGAGCCTAAATACCCTGAGGGTGGTCACTGGCAGAGAGTTTTACGTCCTCAGGGGGTCTTTAACGTCCGCCTCAATTTTTTATAATTTAGTGGAGACGGCAGCGCCATTTAACGTAGTCACCCACCCACGATATTGTGAGCCGAGAAACTAATCTCTTGAAAAGTTTCGACCTTTTGCTGGGATCGAAGCTTTGACCTTGGCATCAAGTGCCGGGTGCTTAACCGCTAAGCCACAGGAGCTCACTAAAAAAAGACATATATTTCTGTACCATGTATTTATCGTGTATCAAAAAACTCAACTGATCAAAGCCAGGTGATATAGCTATGGTGCCACACCCCAATGACTACAATATGTAGCTTCACCTGTCAGTCTATTGTCTGGTTACTGAAGGCTCATCTTCATTTGGATATTAGGGTGGGTGAAGGATCACAATACACTTTTTATGTATTTGTTGTGTGGGGGGTGTATTGGGGGTGTTCGGTGTGAAATCTGCAAGTGGCTCAATATTATTTAACAATTTATTACAATAGTTCAAAAAAAATATATATCAAAATCACCAGATTAAAAACATTAAGAGCGATTTAAATCATGATTTATATCAATGATTTAAGTAATTTGATTTAAACCAAATACTTCTGAGATGTAATACCAATTATCTATCAGGTAAGTTGTTGTTGTTGTTGAAGTTTGGGCACAGCCACCTGGTGTAGATTTATGTTATTCTGATGATGGCAGTTGTTTAATCATGTACACTGTCGTATAGGTTTATAGCGTCATGTTACACTAGCCAGCTACTATTGGAAAAGGGAACTGAATTAATATTAATTAGTACTAATTACTTCTAGAAAACGCCAAATTGTCCAGTTTCCACCACATACCATGTGCCCACCCCCACCCCCCAACCCCCAAATGTGTGATTATATCAAGTTTTGATCAACACAAGAATATAATACAGGTGACACTATCATGATTACTGTCACACAATTAAGGCCGACATAGAATTCAAAACATCCCATTAAGTTTGTGTACTCGCAATATGTCATAATTATAAATCTTCTTCACGTTGTTTCAATAAACGACGAAAGATAAATCTCTCATCGTGGTCTCCTTATGATGGCTGTGTATTGAACGGTTGCAGGACGTTTCGGCCACGGACGTATCGGGCACGGACAGGCAGCCCTGGACGTTTTGACCACGGACAGGCACCCCTGGACGTTTTGACCACGGACAGGCACCCCTGGACGTTTTGACCACGGACAGGCACCCCTGGACGTTTTGACCACGGCATATATTCAGGGTGGACGTCTTGGCTATATCATATATATTGTAAACGTACATAATATGATTTAATGTGATATTTGTAATTGTAAATACGGATAATTTAAAAGTATTTAGAAGCCAAATGAGGTTACTTTAAAAATAATTCGTTGTAATTTTAAGTGGCGTCAAGAGTACATAACTAAATGAGAAACTGGGGAAATTGAGGAGTGGAGATCACCCCCCCCAAAAAAAAAGAATCTGATGTGTTATCAATGAATTATTTGTTTCCTTATATAATATAGTCAAACCGTCCATCTTGAATATTATTGTGGCCGAAACGTCCAGGGGTGGATGGCAGTAACCGAAACGTCCGTGGCCAAAACGTCCAGGGGTGGATGGCAGTAACCGAAACGTCCGTGGCCAAAACGTCCAGGGGTGGATGGCAGTAACCGAAACGTCCGTGGCCGAAACGTCCCATATTCATCGTTTATACCTGTGTTTAAATTGTTCTATTTACACACACCCGGATTATGGTATTTAAATGTTGGTTAATACAATTTTTCTTTGAACGTGTTACAGAAAATATTAAAATTATTTAATTTACACAAATTGGAAGACCTACATAGCTACTAAAAGCTGTCTTCTTACAGACCCCCGGAAATACAATATTATATTACATTTCTCTGTGTACACCAATAGCAGAGACAAGAGAAGACAAGCGAAGAATAAACGGGAATATGATGTGTTTGTAGAAGATTAATAAATACAAAAGATGATGATGCTTTATCGGGGTGATCATGACAAGTAAGTGACGTCATAATGAGAAAGTGACAAAAAATCGTAGACGCAGATAGCTCATTTTTTTGGTGAGGATGACACTGAACAGACACACACACACACACACACACACACACATATATATATATATATATATATATATATATACATATATATATATATGAAAACGTCAACAATTTCAAATCTATAGCATTACTCTCTCTCTCTCTCTCATCTCTCTCTCTATCTGTGTGTGTGTGTGTGTGTGTGTATGTGTGTGAGAGAGTTGTGTTATGTACACACAAGAACAAAAACGTTATAATACACTCGCACGCACGCACGCAGACACATACACATACACACAGAAAGAGAAAGACACACACACACACACACACACACACACAATATATATATATATATATATATATATATATATATAGAGAGATTTAGAAAGAGGAGAGAGAGAGAGAGAGAGAGTATCAATGACGACTCTTTGGCGCCATTACTAATTATCAATAAAAACGATTACGTCAGAACCGGGGACGTTTCCTCTTCTAACATTTTCCGTTGTTTTAACCGAAACTTCTTCTACTCTCTCGCGTCACATAGCCGGCGATCCAGATTGGACTGTCATAATGATTATAGATGATCCAGATCTGACTGTCAGGCTGGTTAATGGCGACTAAACATTGCCCAGTTTCTGTTATAATGTTGGCTAAAGTTGACCAAGATTCGGTAGTCTTAATGTAATAAAATTACCCCAATAGACTGCCACACCGAAACACGGAGATAAGATATGGAACGTCTTTCGCTCGTAAATACAATTTTACTCATCACTTATAAACGAGGTGTCTTTGTTAGCACGGTTAGGGGGGGGGGGATAGTGGGACAGAATAATGTCTGCCATGTTGGAATTTCCTGACAGGACGACGCAGCTGTCTGAATACGTATGATACAGTATTAGTGTCTGATGAACTGACATTGGCCATAAAACAAAGTACGGCGAGGCGAAATTCTACTTGCCCGGATAAAAGCTGTAATGTCCCCCGCTATAGACGCCTGTCGAGCAGTCTGTGGAACAGCCTAGGCAAATAACCGGGTCGTTCCACCGGGACAGGCTAGGCAAGTGCAACAGCCTATTCTAGCTTGGACAGGCAAACGTCTGTGGACCAGTCTAGGCACTTAAAAAACCGCCTCTGTAATCCAAACCGTTAACAGTAATGGGAGACTTTGTAGGGAAATGAATAGGCCATTCGTTGGAAATTTGTGGTGGCCGTCGAAAGAGCTCCACGCAAATAAATAGACTGTTCGGGTTCGGTTTGAGTTGTGACCGTAGATTATTCTAGACGACAAAATACACGCACTTTGTTTTGGTCCGAACCTGCCGTGGCCGTGGGACAGCCTAGCTCAATAAAGAGGTCATTCTGATCCGAAATTCTGGCCATTCTGATTGGCTGTCCATCAATGACGTATTCGTTCTTGAGATGTAATACTGTATCAGTAAGTTCGCGTTGGCTGAATGTCGAGTTCATGTTACAAGATAAACGCACCGTGCGCTTACGGTCGATGTGTGTCTCTGACTCGGGACCTGAATTTATCGGATAATAAAAACATTTACAAACCGAAATATCGTATAAGTCCCTATTACCGAATGTGTTTAGGGAAATAAATAGACTGTTCTGGTTTGCGCTGGTTGTGGTTGTGGATTAGTCTAGGCAAATAAACAGCCTGTTCGTAGTCTAGGAAAACAAACAGGCTGTTCGCAGTCTAGACAAATAAACAGGCTGTTCTGGTGTGGGATAGTGGCTGTGGAGTAGTCTAGGCAAATAAACAGGCTGTTCGCAGTCCAGGAAAATAAACAGGCTGTTTTGATGTGAGTTTGTTATGGCTGTGGAGTAGTCTAGGGAAATAAACAGGCTGTTCGCAGTCTAGGCAAATAAATGGGCTGTTCTGGTGTGGGCTAGAGAAGTAATCCAGGCAAATAAACAGTGTGTTCGCAGTCTAGGAAATCAAATAGGCTGTTCTGGTTAAGGCTTATTATGCGTTATGACTATGGGGTAGTCTAGGCAACGAAAAAGAATTACTCCCACCTGACGCGCCAATGAATCCAGTGAATAGAGCGCGAGACCAGAATGTGTGAAGATTCCAGTTCGGATCACATATACATATTCGTTGTCAAACTTTCATCAACTGAGCACCAGATCGCTATCAGACTGAATGACTGAGGGGGGCTCTCTCGTGGTTAACACCATCTGTTAAGGCCAGCAAAAACAGTATGGTCCCCAGGGAGTTGACTCGCCCATCAAATTGTACAGGTCGGCAGTATGTGTCCGGGACTTAGGCAAGAACGTCTCTAAACGGCTATATCATGGTACACGTGACCATGTGGGGAATCTTAGTTCCGAACAATGAATCATGTTTATTAATATCCCTGTCCGACCATGGCTTCCACCGAAATATGGTACAGGTGCCTACATCCGAAATCTGGATATATATGTACCTGTACAATATGGCGGATTTCGGTTCCGGATGTGTGTGGCGGGGCAGGGGGGGGGGGGCAGGGTTGGACCATAGCATTCAACTATTAGAATGGTACTTCAGAGTACAATAGTACACCCATCTCTGAGGAGAACTACCGACTTCTGTCTGCAAACTATTACCTTCCCGGCGAAGCTCTCTCCAATCATGTCACGTAGACTGAGCTTTAGCCGCAATTCCGGAGCCGTATTTCTGGAGCAAAATGCCAAAATAAGATCCAGACGGGGCTCGCTCGATCTAATTACTAGTGAATGGTTGCTGGACGTCTTACACAACCAGCTGTCGGGACCAGCTATCGTGACCAGCTGTTTGGTAGACATACGAATCGTTTAGTGATCCTCTCCCTCCTACCGAAGCAGTTGACAGCTGCCCCGGGGCCGCGACATGTAATCAATTTTCTCTTGCAAGCAGCCCAATTGCCAGATAATGAAGGATTCTGCTTTTCCGGCTCGTGGCAATAGGCGGCCTGTTATTGCTTGCTAAAATGTTGGAAATAAATATGATAGCGTGTTATCTGAGATGGTGAGGGCATTATCTTCTTGGTCTGGGGTGGGAGGGTCTGCGTAGTATATGTTTCAGACAAAGACACCATAGCCCAGTTTATAGATCTAATATAATCTCCTCTTAAATCTCCGTGTTCGAAACCAGCGCTCAAGGTTTCTAGCCTTCACATCGTTGAGACCATTCGAAATTTAGATATCCAGGCCACTCATCCACCTTCACTCCGCTCATTCTCCAGTCCACTTATTCTCCACAAAACGAAACGTGCTCGTGTTATACATACCCCAGTTCACTCATCCTCCATAAACTTTAACCTACTCAAACTTCACATACCCCCATTCCTTCCAACTTCCATATAGAACCATTCCTGTCAACCTGCACATACCCCAGTAGACTCTACCTCCACATACCCCAGACCACTCATCCTCCACATACCCCAAGTCCATCCAACCTGCATATAACCCAGTCCATCCAACCTCCACAATTTCAATCACACCTCGATCTACTCAACTTTTAACATTTATTAAACAATATAATGCACTTCGAAAGCGTGTTACACTCGGAATACCCATGTCTCATGCCGTATACTCATGTCTCAAAGTACTTAGAACATCTAGCGTGTAGCAATGGAATGGGTGTTAATATAGGAATATGTGATAATAGTAAATGAAACGAGGTAAGTGGGTGATCATGATTAGGCTATATTCCCATTGATCATAGTGTCATGGACAGAAAATATATCCCATGATGCTGGTGTTATTGTTAAGGAATATACCCAGTGATCATGTTGTCATGGTCAATATATGTATCCCACGATTGTCGTGTCATGCATGGTCAAGGGATTTGCTCAGTGATCATGATATCACGGTCATGGAATATATCTCCAAGACCATAAAACTAGGCTTATAGAGAAACTTATGTTCATAATTTCAGTGATAGTTTTATATATATATATATATTTTTAACGAGTGAACACTTTATTCATTGCTCAACATAACAATCTTTGAACAAAACGTTATACAGAAACTAGGATTACCGATGTTACAGTTAGATACAACTATAGTACCAGTCAAGGTGGGAATTTCGTTTGCAGTTGACAATTGCTCGGAGAGTAGGATCCGACCACTTTAACTTGCTACGCCCACAGTCATCATCGGACACGTGCAGCTACTTCAACAGCTCGACTAACGACAGATGCCATGTAAAGTCAGCATCGTCTTGGCACAAGATAATGATCCACAGCATTGAGAACTCTTACCACATCTATCGCCCTCTTTTATACAGTTCACACAAACGCCTTTCTTGAATATAGATGGTCCATTTTTCCAGTAACAGTCCAAATCTCCACAACATGCTGGCAGTCCGGAACACGGTTCTCCTTCCATCTTACAGGATAACCATCCCCTCGCTCTCTACAGATGTGTCTCTATTAATAGGACAACACCTATTGTTTTTACTCGAATCTAATCCGAAATATTTATTTGCCAGATACTGAAGAACTGATCAAATTCCAGGACGCCTCGCAGAAGAGAGTACCTTTTCAGTTGCTACTGAAGCTCAACAAAGTGGAAATGAACTCAGCACCATATAACATCTAAATCATGGTCGTCTTCGTCTGGTGATGATGATGATGATGATTGATGTGTTACAGCCACTTTTGTTCACATGATAGGCTAAATGGGCCGAGCGACCTCCAAAGGTAATGAAGTGAAGTCAAAGATGAAACAACCCTCAGATATGGTCACGTCGAGATTCGTCTTCGTCTGGTGATTCTCCGGTGAAAAAACAAAAAAGTAATTTTTCTCATCGATTACGAACACATGAACATACTCAGCGTAGTAATTTCGTATACTCACACGTAATGCCCAGTCACGCAACCGAGTCACATGGAACTATTTGTTGCGCGCACGGAATTTAAAAACGGAAGGCTGAAAATTGGCATTTGGGAGTTCTGCTAGCTACTGAATAGTAATTACTTTCAATATGAAACAGCGTCGTATTTCATATTTTATATGATTTATTATTCAAAATTAACTAATCATCGTCTTGCGTTCGCAATTACCGACCTCCCGATCTTGTGTGAAGAATAAATAGTCTTTTGTGAGAAAAAAACATGAAGACAGACGAGTTTGACCTTTGTGTCTTAATTAATAATAACAGTTCCTCATTATCTCAAGTCTGTATGTTAGGTTACGAATACTCACACACCTGAACACACACACACGCGCGAAAACGTATCCAGAAGTTGAAATATTAGGTAAATAGTTTTTGAAGGGGCAAATTATTATCTGCCTATTTTAAATTTCAACATCGCTGTAAAAAAGGGCATCGCAAAGCTATAGAAAGTACCAGATATAAAACGACAGAAGGAGGTATAGGTACATAATTAGACTGGGTGGCAGGTAGATGGATTAAAAAAGCACCTGGGAAATCTGGCAGGTTGATGATGAGAGAGACAGACAGAGGTGAGAGTGAGGGAAGTGTAGATAGACAAATAGATAGATGAATAGATAGATAGATAGATAGATAGTATATAGATAGATAGAGAGAGAGAAGAGAGAGAGAGAGAGAGAGAGGAGAGAGAGAGAGAGAGAGAGAGAGAGAGAGAGAGAGAGAGAGAGAGAGAGAGAGAGCGTTAAGATTTGTAATATCATCCTATATATATTTGATAAACAATCCCTCCCCAAACGCCCTTGAGCAGTCCCATCAGTCCAACTTAATCATACTTCGCGTCTGGTTTTCCCCCAAAGGAATTTACGTCCAAGTAACACGTATTGATATAAGCCACACACGATAGATCACCATTTAGCGGTCACTCCTGCTGTGTTCGACCTATAATAGGACACACCGTAAGCTGATGGTGTTACTGTCAGTAGCAATATAAAGGAACATACAAGTCTGTGATGGTTTTTAATGGACTGCTAGCCATCGAAACATTCGTCATTATATTATCTCGGAGAGTGATTTATATGGAGCGAGGTTTATCTAAAGATAAAGATGCGCATATAGGTCAATAAAGAGATAATAATAGCATACACCAGCGCATAGACACGGACAGGCAGATTCAGATCCTTAAATATGGATTCACACACGCACGCACGCGCACGCACACACACACACATATATATATATATATATATATATATATATATATACACACACAAGAGAGAGAGAGAGAGAGAGAGAGAGAGAGAGGAATGCGCTGTAGTGTGTGTTTCAGCCAAACCGATAGTTTAACCCCAACATAACCCGACTTTTATACGACGACAAACTTAACATCTTCACCTCATACGGGTTATCGCTCGTTTGGGGATCTATTTACCGCATTGGGCGAATATCAACAGACACCGAACAGATAAAACATTGGGAATACTATTACCGAACCTCGACTTCTTTTATCTCCCCCGCCATCCACTCGCACCACTCCAAACCTCCCCCCTCATCGCCCACCCCCTCCACCCGGATAGCGGTAACAAACTCGTCCGATAACGAAGCGACCATCGCGATGCAAATCTCGAAAGGACAAAGCCGTCATCCCATCTCGGAAGGTTAACTCCGGTTACTCAATCTGCCTCACGAGAGAAGTGACTCAGGCTTCGGCGTAATGGTCGCTCCTTAAGTCGGCCGCATCCATCGCCGCCCCCCCCCCCCGCGCACGCGTCAAAGGGGCCTTACAGTTCGAGCTAGCCATTCTTCCACACGCTCTTGTCTTGTGTCTTGCCCTGGGTTTATGCGTTGTTGATCGGGAGTCTATTGATCGGCCATCAAAAGCTGCCGAATTTCGGATCTCATTCTTCGGGGGTGGGGTGAATTGGTTAGGTTTCGGGGGACGCGACGGGGCGGTTTTGGAAGACAGTTCCGGATGTCGGAGAACTGATGACGTCACTCGAACAAAACTGGTTCCTCGGCTGTTTCTTGCCCGAGTTAAAGGAAGGATTCGACGTCGACGGGTGGCTGCTTTCTTCTCACCTTCGTGACCAGTGATCCCGTGCCTCGGCTCAATGGAGCACTGGCGTCACGAGAACATAACACGCGCGAGACCCCCAGGGGGCGCATTTGTCTGCGTGTTCTAGGCCAGGTCGGTGAGCAGCTCTTCTGGAGGCCGACTCGGAACTGAGGTTCGCGCACGAGATAGTTGACGCCTTCCCACCGGAGTCTCTCTCGAGATACACACAATACGTAGAGCTTATATCTACACCATGGCAACTAAAGGTCAGCTGAGGTCGCTGACCTTTCCGCCGTCAAGGAAATATTATTTTCCAGGACATTTCCCAGACAAAATTATATACCATTTTCCAGAATTAAGTATACAATATTTAAAAGTAATAAATCAAGATATGTGTGAAAAAGCATATCATATTTATTCAATCTATGATCGATTATTGACATTTTTATTATACAGCCTCCCCCTCACCCCTTCTAGCTGTTTGATCAACCTTTGAAATTTTATAAATGGGATATTAAGGACTAGGTACTGGTTCTCTTTTTCTTCTATAATCGAAATTTTCATCTACAGGCATAATATTTATTCACGGGCTATTTTTGTTCTAAGTGGATTTTTTCAATATTTTTTCCAGGATATTTCCAGGAAATTTCCTGATCTTGTCAAATTCAAGGACATTTCCAGGACCAGGAAAATTAATTTATTATTTTCCCGATTTTCCCGGTTCGCGAACTGAACACGTTATCATTACACATGACGATAATAAATCTGAACGGAAATACATAAAATGGCCTCAGAATAACAGAATTGGATTATAATTGTTGTGCTATTTAGCTTCACCGTCTTAAAAATAAGGATAACAACAAGAATAACAACAACATTGAATAACTGTACTCTGTCAATCACCCCACCCACACACCCACACACACACACACACACACACACACACACATATATATATATATATATATATATATATATATATATACAAAGAATGTGCAGGGTTTTTTTTACAGTAATTTACATTAGTTAACAGTGTAAGATAAAACCACATAAATATAAAGTAGGCGTATGTTTTGCCGATAATTAAACAA
This sequence comes from Paralvinella palmiformis, assembly GCA_025642065.1. Lineage (NCBI taxonomy): Eukaryota > Metazoa > Annelida > Polychaeta > Terebellida > Alvinellidae > Paralvinella > Paralvinella palmiformis. The sequence continues at coordinate 31,153 of JAODUP010000698.1, read as the reverse complement.
AAATGGGTGATTAGTTCAGATAAGGCAGACAATAGGCAGACAATATAGAGATCAGGGAGAAGCGGTATTATACAGGTAAATGATGAGCAGTAATTAGCCATTTTCAATGGCTCGGCGCCTCTCTGATCTCTGATAATAAAGTCTGATAGCCAGAAGGTTGAGATAATCATTAGTTTTGATGATAAGACGCCGTTAATACCAGTTGATAGCCGGCACCGTGTAGCCAGTATTACCTGTACAAGACATTCTAACTGCCGATAGAATGAAGGCATCTTTTTTTCGCGCTATGTTTCCATGGAAACCGGGAAATGTTGATTCTTTTGTGTGTTGAAAAGGCTTAAGGATAGACAGATTGGCTGATGGACAAATCTCTCTCTCTCTCTCTCTCTCTCTGTGTGTGTGTGTGTGTGTGTGCGCGTGCGTGCGTGCGTGTGTACGACATAGAGACAGACAGACATACAGACAGACAGACAAGACAGACAGACAGACTTTCAGCTTTCTGCGCGGTATCCAGATTCGAAAGAACCGACATCCGCCTCAATTACAAGCTCACGTGCGTCGGCTGGCAGACAATCCAGGACGTGAAATAGCCGAACCGGGTTCCGGATTCGATGGCGTCAAAGTGTGGCTTTCCCGTAACCGGATACTCCTGTATCCTGAGTCCAGACCCAGTAGACGTGCTCCAGACCGCATCGTGTCCATTGCCTCTGACAGGTGTGGCTAGTCTATGGCACCTAGCAATGCTATCCAGTCGTTAATGCTCGTCAATGTAGATTGGACATGCCGCTTAAAGGCTGACACTTTAACAAACGTCAGGTGATGTTATATGACCAGGCAATAATATAACTAGAGCTATGCTTAGATGACAGTCATACGAGGGTGTTTATTGGAGCAGTCAATTATTAGAAGGTCTGGGATCTCTCCCTCTTTACACATACACACACGCGCGCGCAAGCACGCACTCACGCACTCACGCACAATATATACTCACACCCACTGGGAATGGCTAGAAATTAATCATATCTCAGCAGGAGAAGACCCTCACCTGGGTTATTTTCCCTGACGAATCGTCCATAGTTTGAATTCACAATTCGAGATTATCTGTGACATTGCTTTATTTCACATTGTTAAAACGCGCGCGCGCGCACACGCACACACACACAAAGCCAAAGAGAAGAGAAGAGACACACACACACACACACACACACATATATATATATATATATATATATATATATATACAGAGAGAGAGAGAGGGGGTATTCACTAAGGTTTCATGATAGATTACATGAAACGATTGTCAAGAAAATATTTCAGAATTTAGAATGAAAAGGGTCATGCTGATTACGACCGATGTTGATTACGACCCAAGTTGATTTAAGACCCATGTTGATTACGACCCATGTCAAATACTGATCGGCCATTAAACACAACATCAGTCAAGGACAGGAAGATGATAGCTTTGAATCCGGGTCCTCTCACATTCCAGGCTCACCACTCTAGCATCTGAGCTACAACAAATGGGAACTGTAGCTGGTACAGTGACAATAAAACACACGTGAGTCAAGGTGAGAATCTGGAGCATCCAGAGTTGAGAACTCGTGTCTCCAACTGAGAACCTTGGGTTTCTAGCAGCTGGAGAACCCAGATGTTCTCAGTATGAAACTCCAATTGCTGTCAGTGTAAACCGAGGCAGGTGAGTATACGTTTTATACTGTGTACCTGATCTGTTAGCCATCATCGTGTATAACTGTATCCAGACTCCAGTACTCGGACATAGAATCATTAAGACACACATTCGGACAAGAAGCTCCTATCAGTGCTCATCATAGTGTCAATCTTCATTACCATTTTTTCCCTGTTGTCCGGTTTCGATGGAACACAACATTTTCGGGTAAATTGATGGGCTGGCATTCAGCAAAAGCAGTCACGCCATCCCACCCTCCCCATCGGTCCTGGAAACGGGTCCTCTATAGTATAGTGGTGTGGTCCTTACATATTCTGTCCGCACAACAGCAGCCAGATCGAGTCCCACAGTGATTCCCAAATCGACCCAATGACGTTAACACAACGTCCCCGCTGAGACATCATCAACTTGGCTTCAGCTCAGCCTCGCAAAAGTAAAAAATTGCCCACACACCGCCAGCTTATTCTTAAAAAGCCTGCCCCACAACGGGATTCAATTGATTCACGCTGGTAACTATTAGCCTGGTTAATGTTGATAATAATAATAATAATACGTTATGTTTATAGTTCCCTATAGTGTTAGATAGCTTCTTTACAGTATTATTATCCCTGACTCAGACCTGTTCCAAACCAGCAGACATCTCAACTCACAAGGGAGCATACAACGAATGCTGCCATTATAGACGCAAAGCGTTACTCAAATACATACGCATCTCGTCCTGTTGTTGTGTCCTCTGAAGATATCAGAGTAATAAAAATAGATAGTTTGTGGATATCGGGGTATTTTGTTAGGATTTGTGGATATATCGGTGGGACAATCAATATGACTTATGGTTATCGTGTGGGGAAATTATTAGCCTTGTGGTGACCACGCTTAGATAGTGGTGTCAAGGCGAAATTGGCAATATGCTCGCGCGGTATTTAAATAACACTATCCCGACATCGCTGTTCCAGCACCACCTTCACGAGTTGCCGTCGTGTTTCTCCTCAATTATGTAAGGCCCTCGACGAGAATAGCATATACCGTGGCGCTCCTGGCGACTGCGCACCTGAACTAACCGGCGTCATGTGACGCCGCCGGCTCGCCATCTATCGGTTCTTAGCACGAGTCTGTTGCATAAGTAAACATGGCGGATGGGAAGTGTTCTTACACCAATTTGTGACGAATATGGCTTCCGCGAAGAATTCAAAATAAAGAAATACGATTTTCCCGGTTTATTTTCACGGAAACTCTTCGTAATTGGATTATTTGTGAAGAATACACCATTTAGGAACGATTATGTCGTTGTCTCGGTGTGGAATGATACAGTTTTACTCGGAAGAAGTTAGGTTTTACGAATCCTCCAGAAAAAATAGTTCCCAAAAGAGAGCAGGGAGTCATATATAAATGTATTTTCATTGAATCTCCCACCTTCATTGACGAACTTTCATATGAAGCTTTGCCTCTCTATGAAGGTTAACTGTGTGTGTGTGTGTGTGTGTGTGTGTGTGTAGGAAGGTTAGTCCCATAAAGGTTAGTCTGTATAGGATCCTTGGCCTTCCTAATGTGGGTACCTTTTATGGGAAGGTCTGCAACTTAAGGAAGTTGGGCTACTTGAGGATGGCTGATTTACTCATAAATGCATGCAGCCCTTTTCATGTACCTCTCACGGGAGAGTAAATTTCACTGAAAATGTCACTCTCGCACTCTCTTTCTCTCATATCGGGAAAATTACTTTAATATTTTAAGAAGGTCACTCATTCTCTCGTGGTAGTTGTGTTGCAGCAGAAAGGGTAGCTATATTTGGAAGTTCAACTGGCACGGGAAGGTCGAGTCATAACTATGGATACCACCCCCGTCCCCCCGATACACATTAATACTATATTATAATTAGATTAACCAAGTCACTGGGTACAGTACTGGGCCCTGTGGGGACCAAGAAACACGGGGCCCATATCGGTTGTCCCAGTCGGTCGTACCTAAAGACGGCGTACACCGAGGTCCCACGATTCTGTACTTTGAGGTACTATTATTGTGTATACGGAGGTAAAATGACTGTAGGTGCTTCGACTGTGTGGATTAAGGTACGACTACTACCTATGCGAATATATCACGACTGCGTACACTGAGGTACTGCATCTGTGAATGCCAAAATGCCCCAACCGTGTACACTGGAGTACCACGCTTGTGTGTACTGATATACCGTCACGGTGTACATCGATATACCACTTCTATATACACAACGAGGTACCACATCTGTGTTTTTCGAGGTATCATCACGGTGTACAAAGAGGTACGACAACTGTGTACAGTAGAGTAAAACTACTGTGTACATTGAAATAATACTATTATGTACACTGGATTATAATTCGTTTATGTACATCCAGGTACTATGACTTTGTACACTGAGATACACCAACTGCTGCTGCTACTAGTAGTAGAAGTACTACTACTGCTATTGTGATGTGTCATCTTTATGTACATCAAAGTACCACGTATGGAGTTGTTAAGTTGAGTATGGCCATTGTCTTTCGCACTTTAACACACACACAGACAGACACACACACACACAACACACACACACACATATATATATATATATATATATATATATATCACCCAAACTACTGACATCCTCACTTCCGTTCTCACAGACAACCTACCATCATCACCCTCCCCCCCATGTCAAAATAAGACAGCAGTCGGGGAGATGTTTCCGGTTAAATCCGCGTTCTTCTGAAGGCCACTACTTGCCGGAAGTGGCTTTATTTCCGGCAAACGGTGCCCAACCTGTTTGCCAGAGGGTGCCGGCTCGATGCTTCCGGTGACGTAGAAACATGGCCGCACCCGATGAAAGGGGCCGACCGTCGAGAAAATCCGATTATTTCTTGCTAACGAACAATTCTTGTCCAGGAGGCGGGGGAGGGGGGCGGAAAAAGAAACGACAACAAAAACGAAGCCCGCCCCAGTCACGTGTCACAATTGTGGTTAATTAAGATATCCGCCTACAGTCGCCGATCTAATGATCGGCCAACCGGAAGTAAATTGCGATGATTTATAATGGCCACCGTACGTGTGCTGCCGCCTAGTGGTCGATGCATCAACTGTTTCGACGCGACGACCGGAAGCAGTCGCAGCCAATAATATAAGCTTCTTTCCTTGGGTAAGCTAACACGACAGACCACCGCCATATTAGGTGGCGCGGGGGGGGGATAATAAAGGGAAGTCAAGGTCAGTCTGAAGGTCATTGAGTATATATGGATCACGCTGTCCGTGGCCGTGTCGTCGTATCCTTATCTGTAGAAGGCTATATGAGAGGGACGGTGACCGGTTAGGTGGGGGTGATCCTGGTACATCTCCCTAACAAAGGCTTCTGGATGACAAAGGTGACATTGAGACCCTTCAGGGGACACGACATCAGCCCTCTTGTTCAGAAGGTTGATCCGGATGCCGTTATATGGCTGCCGTTCTCTCGTCCAACATCGTCGACTGGGCGAGATTTGCGAGGAGTCGACAGGGTTCGTCAGATGTACACGACCAGATAATGAGCACGAGAATCCGGAACGGTGATAAATCTTGGCTCTGGATCCGAAAGAAAATGGCGTAGCAGATGTTTGAAGTTGGTCGCCAGAGACTGGAAGGATTATTTCTGACAAAGTTCCTAAAGAGGTTTGCTTAGCGGTTCTTTGATTCGTATGGCTGCCACCAGGGAGCGTACCGAGCCTTTAATATGGTGGTATAGAAACAAGGTTTATTCGTGGTCACGTGACTGACGCATAAACAGAGATGAAAGCAACTTCCGGTATAAACACCATACGTGTATCAGCTGGTGAATAGTATTCATTTCAAGTTGCGGTTGTAATATATATATATATATATATATATATATATATAATGGTTTCTCAGCCTCGTGGCCCAATGATAGCGCGCTGGACCAGAGATCAATAGGACCCGGGTTCGATTCCCGTTCCCGGCAGACCCAAATCTCAAAGGTGTTTTCATCCTTCATTTCATTTCTTTCGGGTGCTCATTGGTCTCATTAGCCTAATCAATGTACAGAAAGTGGACCTTAAAAGAACATTTCATTTCGTTTCATTTCTTCAGTCTATGTACATTTTATCCCATATCCGGAACTTTAATCAGGAACCACTGATCCATGTCATATTCCTCAATTTCAGACTTTCGTATTTGTTCATGGCAATATTTGTTTTACACACACGCACGCATGCACGTGAATGTGGGGTTCAATCAAAGTATCTTCATTGAATCCCAATTCAAATGCATGGTCTAAACAAAATCAAGAAACCATTCAAATAATTTGAAATCCATAATTCAAACTCAAAATGTATACTTAAATCGAACTCATCAAAGAGCTTTAACGTATTACCTCAAATAGCCTTTAAACCCTAAAACAGATCCAATTCAAACGTCAATCCAAACTATAAATTAATTTCTATAATCCAATAATCCGGCAATCCCGATTCGATTTCCCATATCCATATCTGATACAAAGTAGCATTCCTAACCTTGATTCTGGATACCTTCAGGAGGATTGTTAGAAATTCCGGTTTGTTACAAACCCGCGTCATTCCGTGTGCTTCGGGAGTCATAAACGATATAGTTTATGATTAATTATAGCTGACAGGTATAGCTTTAGAATTGATGAAAATTGCTAAATATTGCCTTATAATTATTATGTATTTAGAGATGTTTAATATCATATTATCATGTCACAGTTTATCATCAAGCTTGTTGTCATATTGAACATCGTTGGAAGCAGAAATTCTACGGAAGGCAACCCGAAGACACTCTTTTTTCTCCCCCTGTGGGTGCGTGCGTGTATGTGTGTGCGCGCGCACACACACTCACACACATACGTATGTGTGTGGATGACGGTGCGCGTGTGATGGCACTGGTGTAGAGGATCAACATACCAACATCCATAGAAATGTTTATCTTAACAAATCGATATAAACATAATCCTATAAACATTAATCTTTACAAACCTAAACCTTGGGCCATGCATTGTTATACAATATCCCCTCCCCAAGCTCTCTGGCTGTGGAATAAGTTGACAAACCACATTAAACTCGCAGCAAGAAAAGACATATTTTGTAAGGTTTTTAAAATCCATTCATTTAAATTGGCGTATTTGTAATATTAAACCAGTTTATTGTGTATGAAATGTGTTTGAGCTATATGAGCTCAGATTATGTTTTAATATAGTGTTTTAAATGTAAAGCGCCTTAGAGCAATTAAGTTTGAATAAGGCGCTTCTTAAATTATTATTATTATAAACCTATAGGTCTTATACATTAATACATAAACTTATAGGTCTTATACAATAATACATAAACTTATATATTAATAATAATAACTCATCAGTACATGGACACCAGATGATGAATCGCGCGCGCGCGCGGGTGTGGTGTGTGTGTGTGTGTGTGTGTGTGTGTGTGTGTGTGTGTGTGTGTGTGATAGGCTTCATATAGTATAACGATAGTTGACTGATGTAAATAAAACATGCACGAACAGGTTGATAATTGGAAAATGGAATTAAATCTATCGACAATACGTCAGAGTGCATACTAAAACGTATGCACTCAATAACGCTGATATCTGCATATATACAACCAAACGTATGTATGTACACACACACTCATGCAGACACACGCACGCGGATATGATAAAGCCTTAGAGATAAATAGATGGACAAAGACGTTGACACACAGACAAGGAGATAAAATACACAGACAACACACACACACACACACCACACACACACACATATATATATATATATATATATATATATATATATAGAAGGATCCTTTTTATTAGCTGAATGAGAAATGAACACACACACACACACAGAGAAAAGAGAGATGATGACGATGATGATTGATGTTTTACGGCCACTTTTGTGCACATGGTAGGCTAAATGGGCCGAGCGACCTCCAAAGGTAATGAAGCGAAATTAAAGATGAAACAACCTTCAGATATGCCCACGCCGGGATTCGAACACGGGTGGTGGTCATCTGTGGTCCAACACGCTACCGCCAAACCATATATATATATATATATATATATATATATATATAGAGAAGAGAGAGAGAGAGAGAGAGAGAGAGAGAGAGAGAGAGACGAAACATACAATCACAATGACAGATATTATGTTTACTTACGTAATAAAGGTGGCACCGAGGGACAATAGGATATCTTTGTTTTATGTCCGCGATCTCTCATAATATCCAGTCCCTGCTGTGACTGTACAGGTGATCCATCACTTAGTGTCCTTTGTGACTGTACAGGTGATCCATTACTTAGTGTCCTTTGTGACTGTCGGGACGACCCAACACCTTGTGACTGTATAGGTTCCCCATCATTTTGAGCCCATTCGGGCCGGACAGATGATTCATTAATTCCTGTCCTGTGTGATTTTACACCTGAAGCATTAATCAGGATATCACTGGATTGCGCCGGCTGTACGCTATTTGATAAATCCTCCGATTGTACGGATACTCCACGGATCAGTGTTCCTTGCCGTGGCGCGAGTGAGGCACTATTAATCATAACCTGCGACTCCTGGAGCAATGCTGTCGCCACCTTGTCTCTTATTTGGATACCATCTCGATGCCCCGTAGAACTGCCCCGGTCGAAGATACTCCCGGCCTCACCGACTCCGATTTCGGTAGACGGACTTTGAGCCGACCTGGCAGAATGTCGATCCGGAGACGTGACCGCGACAGATATCTCGTTAGTCCTGAACGAGTCCGATATGGACAAAGACCGACCGGGATGGTGGTGTCCGCGGAGTACTGGACCGGATCCCGAATTGTTCTTGCCGGAAGACTGGACGTCGGCCGACGTCAGGCTGTTCGGCGATCCGTCGCCGTGATCAAATTCTCTCCGCCAGATGGCGCCGGACTCGGGCGCCGCGACGGACACCGATTTTGCACCGCGCCCGGTCCGTCCCAGGCGGCTAGAGGGCAGGTCCGGAAGCTCCTCGTCGTCCGGATCCTTCCTCGACGCCTTCGAGAGGATCTCGGCAAACCGCTGGGCGTTGATTTGGTTCTGGAGCAGGCGACGATTGAGCTCGATCGAAGGCACGTTTTGCATCATGAGCGCGTGAAGGTTGACGTCCATCTCGCGTAGTTCCAGTTGGAGTTTGCGCATGCTGTGTACGTTGCGACCGTACCGCCCGTTGTGTACGACCAGGATCTGGGAGAGGGTCAGCATGACCAGGATGATCAGGAGCAGCAGCAACAGGACGGGCGGGATGTCCCGGCGCTTGAACATAACGACGTGATCCGGAACGACGACGACGTCAAATCCCGGTGACTGAGTTCTGAGGAGCTCCGGCGGCGGAGGCAGCACTGCTGTGACGTGGTCGATACCGGAAGTGGATCGGGTTTCGCCGACGACATAATATTGCTGTTTGTAACTGGCTAGTTCATCTTCATCGTGGTCACCTGTTATTTACGATGATGATGATGATGATGATGATGATGGGTTATCCATTGTGATGAGTAACCATTTTATCCATATCCAAAGTGTCTGATCTGCAAAGAAGAAATACATTTCCTGAAAATAAAGTTAGGTTTGTAAGGTGAAAACATTTATGCCAAAAAAATCGTATTTTGAATTAAATGAATATTACCTTTGATACTATAGTTATTACTACTACTCATAGTAATAAAAATAAGTATTTATTATTTATCATTTACAATATATTAGCAATATAATCATTTTTAACAGATCAGGTTAAAATGCTGATATACTAAATTACCTTTAGGTTATCAACAAAATGTTAAATTAGACAATAAGACTATTCAATTATTGTGTAGCCATGATGTTTATAACAGACATAGCTCTAATAACATCTGTCCTGGATTCTTTACAGCCAGACACGGCTCTAATAACACCATCCTGGATCCAGTACAGCCAGACACAGCTCTAATACCACCATCCTGGATCCTGTACAGCCAGACACCGCCCTAATAGTAATAATACCATCCTGGATCCTGTATAGCCAGACACCGCCCTAATAGTAATAACACCATCCTGGATCCTGTACAGCCAGATACAGTCCTAATAGTAATAACACCATCCTGGATCATGTACAGCCAAATGCATCTCCAGTAACATCGTTCTGGAATATGTATAGCCAGACACAGCCCTAATAAAAACGTCCTGGGTCCTGTACAGACAAACACATCTCCAGTAACATCGTTCTGGATCCTGTACAGCCAGACACAACTCTAATAACACTATTCTGGATCCTGTATAGTCAGACACAGGCCTAAAATGACCGTTCTGGATCATGTACAGTCAGACACAACCCTAATAACACCGTTCTGGATCCTGTATAGTCAGACACAGGCCTAAAAACACCGGTCTGGATCCTGTACAGTCATACACAGCCATAATAACAACAGCATCCTGAATCCTGTACAGCCGGACACAGCCCTAGTAAGACCGTTCTGGATCCTGTACAAGTAGCTAGAGCTCTAATAGAACCAATAACAGCATTGGAGTAAATTTTAACACAATTCCCATCTCACTTCACATAACATTATCTATAAATAATAAACTAGATATGTTTCATTTCATTAATCAATCAGTGATGATACGATAAAGGTACGTGCTCTTTAAACTCCGTGCACCTACCAACAGGATACGTAACTTTAAACAAAGGACCGAACGTGTAGAAGAACCAAATTTAAGAGATCATATACGTACAGAGTACACCGAAGGTTGATCTTTTAATAAGAGATATTTTGTGTATTGAATGTATGTAACATTCGATATTTAGTTGTGTTTTATCAGAATAGAAAAGCTGAATTATTCGCTATTATAGTGCAGCCAACACTATCACCGTAGGAAGTACGCATAAAGAATCCCGATGAATCGTCTAGACTAGAGGTTGTAATCATGATCACACACACACACACACTTAAAATACACACACACACACAATACACGACATGTAAAGATCCATTATATGTAACTCTGTGCAGTGGACAACACACAGTGACGGACACACACACACTGGCATATTACATACACTAAATAGATATAATGATATATAATGATGCATATTATATAATGATGTGGTGTGTGCGTGTATGTGTCGGAGCATCCTTATAAGGATGATGCATTCAGTGATAAATCTACTAGAACCCGGATCAACAATGTTATGATAACATTCTGATCAAATCTGGATAGGTCTGTAACTACTTACAACGTGTAACGGTGTTTACTGAATCAGATCGCGTGGTCACGTGGTAGAGCCTGCCGGAGAACGAGCCATTCAGGATAGACTAGATGCCGCAAACCGGAGCTGTAAGATGTCGTAAAACTGTCGTATGCCGTCAGCACCAATAACAGTTATCCTCTTCGACCAGGATCAAATCTGACGTGCGATTACCTGAACACAAAGATAATATGAAAACATAAATAAGTCGATTCTACACATAAAGCCAACGAAAAATAAACTCAGTCAAGTCCGCCAAACGGCCTCTATATAGGTCAACGTTGTACACCGCTGCGAGAGTACACCGGCGTACAACTACAGGCGTTGTACACGATCCGGAATTACAAACAACGTACGCAGCGCTGTCGCTGTATGAATCCCGATTTCTGGAAGTATCCGGCTGGCTACCTACGGTTAACCTTACTTTATGTATCCAAGACCAAGGTAGGTAGTGTTTACAACTTACACACATATAGGTCTCTATATGCCAAGTCAAGGTGTAAAAGTCAGATCCGTGTTTACTCCGATGTTGTAAGTTCGGGATTTCCGGATCTTGATCTCTCTGTGGCCGGCTGAGTATTAGCCTGCCAGTTTTTCGGTCGTTTGTAGATACTTCGGTCAACGTTGTTTATCAGTGCGCGCACTTTAGCCAGAACTATTTATCAGGTTTAGATACCGTTACTCCGATGAGCACGCGATATCTAGCAGTTCCGGTAACGCGTGTACTTATATCCGTGATAGCCCGCCCGATCGAGTGTTCCTCGAAATTCGCTGCCAGATCCGGATTGATTGCTCAGAACGCCCGGTACGCCAGGGAGGTGGACTGGTTCAGCTAAAAGGCGCGGCCCGCTTTTAATTAACGAGCAATTTAAAGTTTCACTGTGAGTTGTCAGTACTTGTGTGTGCACACATAGACACACACACACACCACACGCACACACACGCACATTGGTGTTGCTCAACTCCACGATTAGAGAAACATGATACTTCTCTTGCCTATCAGATAACAACAATAATAATAATGATAGACAGACTGGTAATCGTACATGCGTGTACACGCGAGCAGTAACACACACACACACAGAGAGAGAGAGAGAGATCTTACTGGCTAGAACCCCCTCCTCCCAATCCCGTGTTGATCTTTCCTAGGTTCCAGTTGATCTTTATCCGCCAAATGTTGCCCGATATACGATACGCTTCGGTTACGAGAAGTTTGAGAGCCGTATTGGTCCATAAACGTCAAAACAGACAGACAGACACACACACACACATACACACATATATATATATATATATATACCACATTGACTGACTATACATCATTTCAGAACATATACCATATTTAGTAGCTGCGCGCTTAAAGCGTACCCTGTCCGAGTCCTAACAACTCTGGTCACCGACACAGACGCCACCTAGTGTTGTAGCTTGGTTACCGACCGAGTCGGCGTTTAGACTGAGATGAGGTGCCAACACCCGGGGGAGTCGGGCCCCGGGGGAGTCCGGCATCCAGACATTACACGGCACCAGTTCTTCTGGACCACCGGGATCTTCTAAACCGCCCGACTCGCGGCTAGGAGACACCCGGTTCCGGATTAAAGCGCTCTCCGGGAGAGCGTTTCGACAGCTGGCTCGGGGTATCCCGGTACCATCCCGGATCCAACCCCCCTCGTATGTGTAGTGATATTTCATCCGCGTGTAATGTAGATTTATATCCAAGTCGGCTACGATCTGTTATCCAGATAATGCCAGGTAATGAACGCTAATGTAGGGATATTTCCTGGAATCATTCGGTTATAAAGAGGGAGAGAAAAAGAGAGAGCTGGGAAGATGGTACAAGATGTTTTTGGGGACGGAAATGATGTTATAAAGAGATTATCAGAGATTATAACTTAAGGGATAGATAAGGGGGGTGGGGGGGTGGTCTGGTCTAATTGTGATCGATAGTTGTGATATACTGATTGTATACTAACATGAAATATGTTAAGGTGACAATATGAGTAATAAAACAAATGACTATAATATATATAGCATTTGTTACTACAGCTACTACGACAACAACTACTACTACTACTACCACCATTACTACTACTACCAACACCACCACTACTACTACTACTACTACTATTGCGCACAAAACCACCAACACCATCACCACTAGTATCCTTACTACTACTACTACTACTATTACTACTACTAGTATACTACGAACCCTACTACAACTAGTACTGTTACTGAGTGCTGAAAATCACCAGGTTATGGAGTTCGAATCTGGCCCATGGCTGTGTTCATGGGATGTGTTTCCTTGGGTAGGAAGTCGCCCCTCGATTACTAATACTACTAATACTATTACTACTACTGATACTACTATTACTAATACTGCTACTACTACTACTACTACTTCTAATAATAATAATAATAATCATAATAATACTACCACCACCACTACTAATACTACTATCGTCTTCATACATCACAGATATATCGTTTTATAAACAGTAAAATATTTCAAAGAAGAACATTACACAAGAACCTGTCGCTACGAACACCTGCCTTATAAGATCAACAAGAGTAACTACAAAAGGTAATAAGCCACATAATCCACAATAGTCCATCCCATCCTGACCCACCGAGATTGTCATTTAAGATCGGTTCTTATGGATCTGTACAATTCGCTGTCATCTTGAACTCACCGTGAGGCATACGCTTTCGAACTAGAGTCGGCTTGTTTTCTGGCATCCGTGGTCTAGCGGTAGCGTGTTGGATCACAGATCACTACCAGCCGTGTTCGAATTTCGGTGTGGGCATATCTGAAGGTTGTTTCATCTTTGACTTCAGCTCATTACCTTTGGGGGTCGCTGGGGCCCATTTAGCCTACCATGTACACAAAAGTGGCCGTAAAGCATAAATTATCAATCATCTGGCCAACCACGCTGACGTTGAGCCACAATCTCCACAAACTCCACCATCTGATGCATGTTGAAGATCCAGGCAGATCCAGAATCTAGTATCTATATATGGTACTATCGTTATTATTATTATTATTATCATCTTCATCATCATCATCATGCTCTAAACATGTCCGGATGCGGGTTAATTCGGCCTGACATCAGCAGCCTAAATCAAATAAGTTCATCTCGACTAGAGGCGCTGTTTCGGCTTTAATATTTAATGTACCTGCACATATTTCGCTTTCATTTTCGTGTTTAATTCGCTTAACGTTGGCGGTCAGGTAGCTTTGTTTAAGGCCCCCCTCTGGCTGCTCCCCCGCTTCTCACTCTCCCACCTCCCCCCGCCGCTTCCCCATCACTCCCCGGTGCGTGCTACTCTGTGATGTCGTCTAGTTATGACTCGACCATAATGGCCCAGCAGGAGGGTGATGGGTTGGAATACGAGAACATTTCGGTTCGTATCAACCCGTTCCATTACGGGGCTCCCCAATCCGACGGTGGCTAGAGTATTGCACTATAAAGTTCCAGTTTCTTCGTTCGAATCCGACCCCAGCCGTACTTGGGAGGTAATATCGTTTCCCTGGGGAGTCACCTAGTCACCTCAATGTCATATGTCACACGAGGATGAACAACTCAACAACAAACGAACAAACTCGTATCACTGCTCATTTTAGTTATTGCCAAGGGACTGGCCAAGGGACTGGGATGATTAGATGAAACATTGAACAGACACGGGAAACGCTGGGATTCGATCCCATGACCTGGCTGTCAGAACTGTAGAGCGCTATACCAGCTGGCCCATGTCCTAAGGTTAGCGTCTTCATTGCGAGAACGTTTACTGCTTCACTCAATCATACACGACAGTATATTATAGACGCGCGCGCGCGCGCGTGTGTGTGTGTGTGTGTGTGTGTTTACTGTTGTCGATGCCTTCTATGATTGGCCATCAAGAAGAATATAATCTATGGGACATGAACAATGGCAGCTGATCGTGCGACTCTATACAAACGGGGAGACAACATAAAGTCCTTAGATGGCGTTCAGCTGTGAAGTCCTTACATCTGGAGCATTTTATTCGGAGCATCAAATGATTGCCCGAAGTTTCAGAGATGATAAATTTCCTCCACATCCGACGCATCCGTGACATCCGTGGCGATAAGCCTTCTGCTTTATTGGCTCCATTTCCGTTGGCGAGCATAAAGGTCACGAGTTCAAGTCCGAGATCCGGTCGGGAAGGGGTCAGGGAGTCCGGTCACTGGGCAGTATATATCGTCGGCGGGACATTTTAAATACGAGAAGATGTCATTACGGGAATGATTTGTTGACGTTGCCAAGGGAGCAGTCAGCCGGGCTATTATTATGCGAAGGCGATAAATTTGTTTACCGGACGACGCGAGCTCGGCGATGTTCGCTTTGTTCCGGATCTTAGTCCATATTCGGCCCGGGTTCGGCGGATAACCCCGGTAAGGCTACGCTATTTCGCCGTCTCCGTGCTCTCTAAACGGACTTGCCTTCCTTTGTTGCTCGCAACAGCCATAAAACGGTAGTGATCAAGGTTAGTAATTTGGATGTGGCCAGTTGGTAATCACATCATATACCGCATATGAACCCATCAATGATAGCCTATCATCCTCGCCCACTCGGTCGCCTTCGTTGTCTCGTTGGTAGCGCGTTGGACCACAGATCACTACCACCCGAGTTCGAATCTCGGCGCGGGCATATAGTGGCCATAAAACATCAATCATCATCATCTCCCCACCCCACCCACGATACCTCCCGCTCCTCCCACACGTGTTCCACCCCCCCCCCCCTCCCCCTATATCATCGGTTTGCGAGGATCTGGATCGTTCTGCCGACGAGACACAAATCTTCCGGCGAACGTTCCCGGAGAAGATCGTTTAGACGCCATCTCGGTAATCTGTAACGTGTGTTAGCGTTCACGAAGCCGTAAGCCGACGGTATCTGGCGACAACGGAAAGATAGTTTATGGAGGACGTGGGCCGAGCTAGCCCCGACCGCCCATACGTCATACTGATAGAGGTCTTCTGACGTCACAACAACCCGCTCCTTCGCTTCATTTCGCCGACCGAGACAGTTCGCTAGACGAGGTGAACGCACATGGATGCTGCTCCGCTGTAGGTTAATGTCCAGGCGCATTTACGGCCCCGAATGCCACTACAATGGCGTGTATTAATGCCCGAGTGTGTCTTTCCGGGCGAATTTATCAATCGCGTTCGGTGATAATCAGCTGCTTGGGGGGGGGGGGAGTCGGTGAGTGTTTGGCGGCGACGTATCGCTGTGACGGCTTCCAGTTCGTTCGTTTGCCATTATTCCCGTCTCATTTCTCTCCGTTCATCAGGCGGTCTAATTGGCGAACCGGGCGAACAATACCGGGTACGGTTTTTATTCCCCGCCATTCTGACCAATTAGGATTGATGAACGGTCCGGCGCGACAAAACACTATCACGTGGCGTCGTTTTTGATAACGCGCATAAACAGATGCCGATCCGTGTGGAGGCCGGTTTGGCTTATGGACCGGGGAAAACCCATCTAAATGCCAACATCGGTCCGGAAAATACCGCCGAATTGACCGCAGATGGGCACTAAAAATAAACGCCCCACAGTCTTAGTTCATGATTCAGTTCCGATTGTGCACCGTCTGGTGAATAAACGAATCGGGCTCTTTCGGCCAAAAGACAGTCTAAACCTAGTCGTGGTTTCCTCTGAATGAAAGATAAATTAATTCTGGGAGAGAACTCTAGGTATTTCCGATCTCCCGGCTTAGGTCGTCAGTTTTAGATTTTGAATGATAAATAAATAGTTATCTGTACGTCCCAAAATACCGGAACACAATATCTGACTTGCTCAGGAAGGAGATAGCATCTGATTTGATGGACATGTTCAGGGTTGAACTCATCGACTCCAGATGGCTTAATGCGCCTCCTTAACATATGTAAACACACACACACACACACACACACACACACACACACACACACACACACACACACACACACACACACACACACACACACTCTCTCTCTCTCTCTCTCTCTCTTGTGTGTCTCTGGAAGCAGTGCGTCTACAGAACCCACCCATCGCAATGCAAAGACGTGTCAAATATGGATGTACTCAACTAGGAATAAGAACGCAGGTGTAGCAGATGGTTAATGGATTCTCCCTGGAGAGTTTATTTTGCCGTAGTTTTAATCCATGGAAAGTATAGAAGGATTTTGTTTAAAATTTGTAAATATCTACATCAGACCTTGTTGAATATTTCATTACGTTTTGCTTCGCTAATATTTATTATATAGCATGATAACCACATACTACAGGCGTTTTACTGCAATTGCCCGCAGGAATCGTATATGCAGACTTTTTATGACAAGGTAGCCTTGAGAGTGGTAACCTAGAATCCTTTAGCTCCGCTGCCTGGCTCTGATTACGCTAGAGGGCAGTCAAGGTCAGAGAGGCCATAATATGTGTAGCATGCTGAATAAATATGGCGCGTTAATTATAATATTTAATAGTGACTATTTTTATATATTTGTTTTGCCATATCCATGAACATATTGAATGCACTAATTTTTACCAATTATTTGCTAAATTTGCTGAACGAAAATTTTCACGATAATTGTATCAATCGAGGGGATTAAAAGACAAGCCACCTTTGTGCACGACGTAGGTCAAACGGGCCGAGCGACCTACAAAGGTAATGAGGCGAAAAGAAAAATGAAACACCCTTCAGACATGCTCACACCGAGATTATAACTCGGGTGGTTGTGATCGGTGGCCAACCGCGCTACCATTAGACCATGGAGGCGTTGTAGAATGGTTTATATGTTTATCATATTATCTAGTGAATCTATAATAATAATAATAATAATAATAATAATAATAATAAAGCTGTCCTGATTAGTGACATAAGTATAGGCTGTGGTCTGTATGTACACGTACAGTGATACCTGTACTTACGACCAGGTGTCTGATGAAGACAACCGTCTTCGGAGACTACTAAGCCTGGTTCCCCCCCGCCCACATCGGTCTAACGCTCTAATATAACCAGTTAAACATGATGTTTCATCGTGTTACAAGTGTGGGTTACCTTCTGTGGAAACCGAGCCTTCTTTGGGAATTATGCCATTAAAGAGTCCGTCTACCCGTGGACGCCATTGGGTGGTATACCGATTCTGGACATCATTGGGTGGTACACCAATCTGTTATTCATGAAGCAAAGACTTTCTGGAATGTCACCCTTATTAAATCATCGCACCCATTATTGGTGTTCGTAAAACGTGTAATGCATATCAACAAAACGTGGAATCTATGATGTATCGGATGTCTTATAGCATGCGGAATTCATGTATTGGTGGATTGTCCACACGCACATACGCGGAACAAGGTATACATGTACCATAATAGAATGCACACGAACACCACGTAAAAAACGTATATGCATCTGTATCCGTATATGTTTCAGACGTAACTGGCATGTATCTTGTATGCAAGTGACGAGCAGACTCTTTACATTATAAAGGCCCTAAAGGGCGGTGCACAGCTGCGTCAAGGACCGTCCCAGCTGGGCCATCTTCTCAATATAATCTACATACTAATCACACACGTATAGTACAATGCGTCATACACACACACACACACACACACACACACACACACACACACACACAACACACACACACACACGGTTTATATGAAACATAAACATATCCCACACGAACCGCATACCTGTTCCGTACACTATTTTGGAGGGGGGGGGGTTCCTTATCGCGATAATACAGACACGAATGATGATTCGAATGATAAACACAGCTGGCCAGGCAAATCATCCGAAGATTACGGGTCCTTTGACGATGAAGCGAACGAAGTTGAACGGATGCTCTTCTCCGATTTTCAATCTTTACGTTCTGTGGCTTATTAATGACTCGGGAGCGGAGAGTTCCGATGAATCTTGGCTGACTGACGGTTAATTAAAGCCATTCCATCATTTTCGTTTTGTTTCTTCCTGGGCACTAAATACGCTTCTTTTTTCGGGAGAAAAGTTCTCTCTGCTCGGATGGTAGAGGTGAGGGAGGGGGCTGTGGATGTACATATACGCGCGCACCGCACACACACACACCAAGGTGTTTTTTCACGATGTTCCCAACAGAAGGTCGTAAAGACGGGACGGAGGGGGTGGACAATAGATGCTAGACGTTCTGTACTGCCGTGCGCTGTCATCTGTCAAAGTGAGAGAGAGAGCGCCTTCCTCATTGGCGAGTTCTCCTTCCGATGTAAATGGTCAAAGCGACATCGTGTCGGCGACAGATATCAATCAAATTGTTGTCCGATATGGGTCGCGCTAGGCCCGCACATCCGGGTACACCGCCTAGCGGCGTATCTAGCTAGGTGTGTGTCGGGGTTTCGGAGGGAAGTATTGCCGGAAGTCTGTTGACTTGCCCTCCTCTCTCTCTCTCTCTCTCTCTCTCTCATGCTTCTCATCCGTCAGCAGTGAGTAGTGAGTAGACTGGCCGGTTGTTGAGGGGGTGCACCCCCGTGGGTGTGGGGTGGGGTGGATGAGGAGGTACTGGCCGTGAGGAGTGATTCTTTGTACGTTAATAACCGAACCACTTCTGTCATGCCACCGGCTGATATGTCGACCAAAAACAAGCCGCTAATTAAAGCGTGTGATCTTTATTAGGTCAGGTCACTCGGGCCATTGGAATGGCTGATTGACCGGGATGTGGCTCCAGATGAACCTGTAGAGGACCGTAGGTGTCTCGGGAATCTGGATCGGGGCTGGTCATGATGCATAGGAATTTGTATTGGAAAATCTAGTTAGAAGAGGCGAATTGTTAACATACAGGTTTGAGTGCGTGCGCGCGCGCGCGCGCGCAAACACACAACGGACACACATATATACGTGTAAATTTCTTTCCACCAGGAAACAGACATACGTACGCAGGCAACACCCACGAACACGCACACACACACACACACACACACACACACACACATTTCGCCAAAATATTGTCACCGAAATATCATTCACATTTAAGTGCATTCTTTATCCGTTACCAAATATATTACAAATAGCCATTACTGTCTCCCTAAACACACATACACGCACACGCACACACACATACACACACCACACGCACACACCACACGCACACAGACGGACACGTCGAGTAGGTACCACTGCTTACTTCCTTATCGAGTACAAGGCATTTCTTGGTTTAATAATGGAAAGTTAAGGTCAAGTGGCCACTTTCAGGACGGATGATGTGAGTCTGTGTGTCGGCCGAGTGTGATGTTGACAGCTAGTTGAGGCCCTGGAGGCATCCATTGGCCTTCGGCAAGTATCCTTCCCTTTGGTTGTCGATTGTATGTGCTGGCATGCTGGCGTGCCTTCACCGTAAGAGTCAATATGGCGGTTAGTGTGGGCAGATTTGACCCTAGACTCGGATAGACCAAGGACTCGATAGCTTCGATATCTCTCCTCAACGATCCGAGTTGATCAAGATGAGGGCAGTTAGCTTAGTATTCCAAATAGAGCATTGCTGGGTCTGACTGCTACTGCTGGGTGTATTAGTATTAGTATTAGTAGGAGCATCAGTAGTAGTAGTAGTAGTAGTAGTTGTAGTAAAAATAGCGGTCCTCGTATAATATTTTTAGTTCTAAAATATGTTCATGGATGTTCGTAATCATTGCTGTTGGTAGTGTGGTTGTAGTAGTAGTAGTAGTAGTAGTAACAGTAGTAGTAGTAGTAGTAACAGTAGTAATAGTAGTAGTAGTAGTAATAGAAGTTAATGGTATAGATTGTGTGGGATTTGCATTAAGTGCTGAATACTGAAAATTTAATTACATCCTTTACCCTCAATCACCCTCACATCGTCGAGATAAACATCACACAGTGCTAATCACTGTTGTAGTAGTATTAGTTGTAGTAATAGCAGTACTACTAATACCCAGAGTAGTTTTTAGCTGTTGTAATTGCAACGAAAGCAGTAGCGGTAGTAGTAGTTGTTGTTATTGTTGTTGTGGTGGTAACAATAATACTAGTAGTAGTTGTTGTTGTAGTAGAAATTACTCTAATTGTTGCAACAGCAGTGGTAATAGTACTAGAACATGTAGTAGTACTAGTAGCAGTAGTAGTAGTAGTAGTAGCAGTAGTATTAATAATGGTAAGTTGTAGTAGAAGTAGTAGTAATAGTAGTAGTAGTAGTGGTAGCACCAATAACAGTAATACTACTAGTAACAGTCGTGGTAGTGGTTGTAGTAGTAGTAGTAGTAGTAAAAAACCTCCAGCAGAGTCGTTGTTAATAAAATTAAAAAAGAGCGCACAAACGGAGACCGTAATCTCAATGTTTAAACACTCTCAGTATTAAAGACAATGTCGTCTTACAGCAACGATTTATCAACGCGGACAGCTTTCACGGCCAAGAAAGTGTTTAGCGGATTCAGAGTCTGCGAAGAGAAATTAATATGACCTTACAGCGCCACACTGAAATTACCGCCACACAACACCGTAGCCTGGTGTGGCTATTTCTCGACTGGATTGCGTTACTATGTGCGGCCGATAAGAAGGCCCCAGGCCTCATGAGATCAAGCCCTATGGAGTGTGAGGAAGGACACTTCCCTTCGCCATGGCATCTTACGCCACGGGTGGCCGGCGGTAACGGTCCGGGATGGCGCTTTTGTGCCATCCTGTTCGACAAAGTGTGTTATTAATTGACTTACCTCGGTGATGTGTTTGTTTGCAGCCCGTTTGTCGGTGACAGGTGTATCGTGGCGTTGTCATGTGATTACTACTGATGACCAGGATGATGATGATAATGATGTTCGTGGTGATGGCAAAGCAATCATCGTACCGGTTCATTGAAGAACACCCTTTATGCTTTCTCTCTCTCTCTCTCTCTCTCTCTCTCTCTCTGTCTTGTGTATATATATATATATGTGTGTGTGTGTGTGTGTGTGCGTGTGTGTGTGTGTGTGTGTGTGTGTGTGTGCGTGTGTGTGTGTGTGCGGTACTGGTACGCTTGTGAGTCAACTTTTATCCCTGTGAGTGAGTGAATCACTTCTTAACGTAAGCAAGGTTCAGCTTATGCGCGCCGCATTACCGAGTACGATACCCTTGTATCAGTTTCCGAAATATATATATATATATATATATATATATATATATATATATATATATATGCACCAGTACACGTGTAGATGTCTTCACGTATTCGTACACTTGGTACTCGTGAGTCGTACTGCGGATTCCTGCCAACCGGAAAACGCACCATATCGCGGAACACCTGTCCCTACTCCCTAGACAACGACTATACGTCAACTCCGCGTCGGGCCAACGTAAATCCAATCCAGCCTTGAGTTTCCGCCGGACGAGATACCTCATCACAACTGGCCATCACCTCCTCCAGGTAAATCTCCCTAAACACCCAAAAGGGCAGGCCGTCTGTCGAGACAGCCGGACGAAGATTCCCCGAAGTGTACCAAAAAGACAAACATCCACGAACGTTCTATTCCATAAAGTCCGCCTATTACCGTCAGGAACGCTGGCCTTTGCTACTCGTAGCTCGTCGTGATGTTGCCAATAAATCTGAACAAAGAAACATCACCCTTCTCCTTCCTAATGCCTCCTTGGCCAAGTCGGCCTTTCTATTCCGGATTTCGGCTCTGGAGCGGTTTGAAGTCGGCCCCAATCTTTTCGCTTCTCCGATGGTTTTATCCTGCGAGTACGATTATGGCACAACGCACGGACGGTTGGGGTGAGCTAATAATAGCCAGGTGGTCGGCCGGGAAGTTTTTCCTGTTTTCTCCGTATTGTTGGTCACCTATCTCTGGCTGTGTGCTAATCCCTGGCCTGGCAGAAGGACGCCGACACCGCTGTCCGCTAGATGTCGCTAGTCCGAGCGAGCGCTGACTGAGGGACTGCGGTTGATGGCGGCGAGTTGGTGAGCAAAAATCGTGGATGATGAAGCTGAATGAGCCGCTCCCGATATGAATGACACACACACACACATACACACACACACACACACACACACACACACACACAGTTCGAGGCTTCCACTGTATGCGTGCGTGTGTGTGTGGATCGATCAGTGTTTCTCGCGCGCGGTGTCAGGGCGTGGTGTAGTTAAGGAGAAGGGTGGCGGCCCCCTCATGATGGGCTGCCCGCGTCCCTCATGATAGGCTGCCCACGCCCCTCATGATGGGCTGCCCGCGCCAATGATGGGCTGCCCATGGAAAAGTTATTTGGGTATATCGGTCTGTGAGTATATGTGCTGGCCCATCCATAACCCGTCTGCGTGTCTGTCTATCTATCTATTTGTGCTGGTCTATCTATCTGTCCGTCCGTCTGTCCGTCTGTCTACTTCGCACACCCAGCTGTCAGTATAATCACTCCAGATCCAGTTCTATAATGTGTCGCTCTCCCGATTCATATACCATGTGCCATAACGAGGCGTTACGATGGCTCTGTGGTTGGTACATTCCACTGCAAAGCTTCTGGTTGTGCGTTCGAATCTGATATCTACCCGTGGTTATGGGCTGTTTCACTAAAAAATTGTCCCTCGGCCATATTCCGCAAACACCTACTCACTCACTTTCTCACTCACTCACTTACTCACTCAATGCCTCTCATTTGAAAAATACTTGTACTGATGTTGGGGGATTGATTTTGGATGATTGATGTTGGACGATTGATGGTGGTTGATTGGTGTTGGGTAGTTGGCGCTGTTTTATCGTTGGTGTTGGGTGATTGGTTTGGGTGGTTAGCTTTGGGTAGTTAGTGTTAGGTGGTTGGTGTTGGGTGGTCGGTGTTAGGTAGTTTGTTTGGTGTGGTTGCTGTTGGGTGGCAGATAAAATATGGTTGGTATTATATAGTTGATGGATGGGTGGTAGATTTTGAGTGGTTGGTTTTGGTTGATTGATTTTGGGCAGTTACGGTTGAGTGCATGTATTGAGTATTTGATGTTATGTAGCTATATTTGGGTGTTTGTTTTTGGGTGTTTAGTGTTGGGTGTTGGGTGATTGGTGTTGGGTGGTTGGTATTGTTCGGGTTTATTGACGGTGTTGGCTTGTTGGTGCTATATCGCTAGTTTTTGCTGGTTGGCGTTGAGCATTTGGTAATATTTCTGAGTTGTGAGATTGTTGATGCTGGGTGGCGATGGGTGATCGCCGGTAGCTCGTTGCCCGGTTTCAGGTGGTTGTCATAGGCGGCAGACGGCGGTAGAACGTTGCTGGTTGAGACGATGTTGAGGACCGAATATCCCCATACAAACCAAACAGCGACATCAAACGGACATCACTGATGATCTCTCTAACACAACTTTACACCACACAGTTAGATGATAAACATCCTGGATACTTTCGTCAACTTATACCAACAACAACAAAAATTAAAAAAATAACAAATAAACATCAAAACATTCGAAAAACATATAGTATAGCTAGAAACACGAATAGCGTTGTGGTAATTAGACCATGACGATAATTAATATATATATATATATATATATATATATATATATATCAGCAACCGTTCATAATCTATCTAATAAGTAACATCATAAAATGTCAGTGTTTATATCCTGTAGGGATACCTCTGAAGATTAACAAGATGTTTATTCTATCCTACCTTTCATCCACGGAACACTTATATGTTCATTTTAAAGGAATAATGCCAAAACAGTTATTTTAAAAACCTGTAAAATCGGAATTGTCGATTTATTCAAAATATGCCACAGTACAATTCCCTCCGTATATATATATATATATATATATATATATATATATATATATTTCCCAGCAGTCTCCCGTAGTGTATACTAACCCTCAACTGTCTTTGGATGGGGACTCGAGTTGCTAACTCAGGTCCACACAATAAACACAACTGCCTTACTTTCTGTTCCGGTATACATAAGTAATGAACTCCCCTGCCCATCTGTATCGGTAAACTGCTTCCCCAATAATGTACACAAGTCTCTAGTTCCATATATATATATATATATATATATATATATATATATATATATATTGATATTAAATTCTCTGAGCCCTTTTATCCTTTAAAATAAGTCTTTGACCATTCATTCAGCGTATACACTTTACCTTAATCACAAAGCAACACAACTTGTTCTAAGTTGTGATGTTACTACGTTCGCAAATCCATAATTCTACATTTTAGATATTAATATACTGATTTAATCACAGGATTTATCAATAGGATTTACTCACAGGATTATGTGCATATATTGCTATGATAATGGCATATAATTTGTGGAAATTTGATTTCAAATTAATAATGTAATATACAGGGTAATCTATACTACCCATTGTTCGAGTTGGTTAAAATAGATAATGAAAAATGTTGTACAATATTGTACGTTTTCCACAATGTAGTCTTCTCTGCGATGGACACGAACAATGTTTATATAATTTGTATTATTTATATTACAAAACACAGAAACTATTATGACAAGAATTTTTTCTCACCAAAACCGATGACAACCAACAATCAAGATAGAAGTACCCCCCCCCCTCCCGCTCGCTATTAATAGATATTTATTTACAATGACAGCCTGTTAGACACTTGTATTTGCAGTCATCATGTTTATAATGACATGCATGTTTGGCGTTCAGCGGAATCTTCTCGATGCCATCTAAGAGATCCGGAAGACTTCGTTTTTCGCTTCGCGGAAAAACCCAAGACGTTTGCCGTCGAACTGTTTGCGAAAATATTCACACGAATAGAGCTTATTCAATACCGGAATTTCTAGACAACGATCGATACAGGAATCTGTGCGAAAATATTCAGCTACTAGAACAATAAGATTAATTTGTAAACAGTGTACTTCCCAGTACAAGCATCGCCCATTTCTTCTTATATTAAAGGGGGACAAAACAGACATGAAATAGCAGAACTGCCGTTGATGTCATCTTTCATATGTTTGGTTATCTTTTTTCATGATAGATGGTTGTCTTGAGCTGGAAGACCACAATCAAGACCTATCCATCCTAATCAGTTTGTTATAAAATAAATAATATCTTATCCATTACTTTAAGCACAGATCATTACTAAGACATTGAAGTCTCCTTTTCATTGATAATGTCACCCTGTTTTTCACGTAAAATCTGTTACATACTGGAACATCCAAACCCGGATCCCTGAAGGAGAACGTTAATCCTTGACGATCCGATTGCCAGCACGGAACACACATCGGAAAATGTTCGTCTCAGCTATCTCTTACATTATCAGATGTAGGTGCTGAGTGTGTGCTAGTGTTATATTTATTTATATTTATTGAGCTTCCCTTTTGCGGCCTTTCTTAAGTAAAATCGATCATTTCTAAGCAAAAACATGATTGTTACACATTTCATTATGCTGAAACATCACGGGCTCTCATTGGACTATATATATATATATATATATATATATATATATATATATATGTGACCGTGACCTTCCGTTTTTGCAAACTCGCTATCGACAATTGACGAACTATTGATAATTATCATGATACTTCGAGGCTTCGAGTATATGGAATTCGTCCTTCCCTACTTTCTTTGTGGCTGTCAATATTTATTGGTTATTTTCTCCACATTTCGATACTTAATCGATCTTAATCGATTTGTAAATTTTGAAACACATACTATGCTATACTGAAAATCTGCTGAGTTTCGCGAAATCGACTTGGCATCGGTTAAATACCGAACGACAGGCCCAGTATCCGCTGAGTCGAATTGTAATCGATGGGTTGTTCACGATTTCATTATTTCATCGCTCCTACCTCATTCCAGTTTTCGTTAGAAATTCGATACACTCACGTGGGTTATAACGGAGCGGATGAGATAGTGAGGCCCAGCTAACTTTACGTTGATTGGCTCCTGACCGAACCAGTCACTGATTGGTCGGTTCAAACCGCGATATCTCGTTAACCGCATAGGTTAATTGCATAGGCGCGGATGCGATAGTGAGCCCCGGTCGCGGATTGGTTCTGGTTTGGACTGCGCTGATTGGTTGGCTCATAAAACACTCGGAGATTTAACGGACCATAAAACTTTCGGACTCCCATGGAGCACACCAGCTTCAGTGCAATAACAGTAGCGTGGGCCATGGTAGGACACTTTATTACAGTAATGGTTCTAGTAATATTAAATGGTCTGTTACAGGTAAATAATAAATGGTCTCTCTTGGGTGTGTATTTTTTTTTAATTTAAATGTATATAAATCTATAATTGAATAACCTGAAATTTCGAAGTCTGACTTGAAAGGTATCGATGCTGGTAAGGACGCTTATTATATTGCAATATGTAAATGTAAAATGTAAGCTGTTTTACGGCCTCTTTTGTGCACAAGGTAGACTAATTGGGCCGAGCAACCTCAAAGGTATTGAGGCGAAGTGAAAGATGAAACACCCTTCTGACATAGCCGGGCCGGGGTTTGAACCAAGGTGTTATATAGTTGTGGCCAACTACGCTACCAGTTAGGCCATAGCGGCGCCATTAAAATTGCACTATGATTATAATATTGTATATGTGTTTAAATGATATGTCATCGAGAATGGAGTTCTCTTATCTTCTTCACCAGTATGACTGCTGCTCATCGTCAACCTGTATTCAGTCAGTATCCTAGTACTCTCTCCCTATTATTCCTGAGTTCTTCAAAGAGTCTTCTCTAAGTATCCCGCCGTCATGCAAAATTAGTTAACACACGCGCGCGCGCACACCCGCACGCCATCACACACACGCACACACTCATATACACACACTCACAGCCACTCACAACTACACACACAACCACACACAACCACACACACACGCACCCACACACACACTCGCTCGCTCACTCAATAACACACACACACAAGCACTCACACAAACTCACTCACTCACACTGGTACTTACACACTCACAACTACACACACTCACACTGACTCACTCACATACACACACACTCACTCACGTACTCACACACTCACAACTACACACACTCACGCTGACTCATTCATATACGCACACACACTCACTCACTCAATCACTCACGTACTCATGTACACACGCCCATACACACACATTATCATACCCGCTATACAAGACATTGTTTTAGAACCAGAGACGCCGTTGCCATGGGGACAGATTGTCACATTATAGATAATCTTGATTCAGTGTCATATCGCCGACTCGATGTCATCCATCGTACCTCGACTTCTGTACTCTGTCTCCATATAAAGACACAGTTATCTGGCTCCAGTCACCAATACCTTAGAGTGGCCGATGTCAACCAATTGACCATCATGGCTCAGTGGTCACTGTACTGGACTAGTATTGACGAGGAGCAGCGCCCGCACCCCTCTGATCGTCAAATGTTGATAACTCGCTCATTGGTTCATTTGATTGACCAAGGCGTGTAGTAGGTATTATGACGAGGTAGGGGGGGGGGAGCACTTTATTGGCTCAGCGGTTAGAGCGATGCCCTGAAAACTTCCAAGCCAGGTTTCGATTCCGATTCATAGCCGTCTTGGTGGAATATTTTCCCAGGAAGTCGCCCATATGTCTCGGCTGTTCCACCAATATCCCGGTGGTAATGTGATGGATGAAAAGCCGGGAGATCTCGGTTGGAAACAGGCGTCTGGTTGATGACCTTTGGCGTGCTAGTTGGCTTACTGTAGCCACAAACGTGCGGTCAGAAACTATGTACCACCTGGGGAGTTATTAATGATACTAGTTTGTACGGGTGTGTACCAGAAGTCAACATACTAGCCAGAACAATCCTATCCCTAATCAGACTTAGAATAGCGCTCGAATCTGTTTGGACTACTAGCTTGGTAAAAATACATCCTAACTCAATACTTGAATGAAACGGGATCTTGTAAAGTGATCTGAAAGTACAGGAAGCTAGTGTAGCTGGAATAAAACTGGTGTTATATGTTCCTTTTTGCGAGTGCGTGTCACCAGACGTGCAACAGAGTTGTGCACTAGCTGTAGGCGGTTTATCAGATATTGCGGGGATATTATATAACAATGCAGTGCCATAGTCCAGTCGATAAATAATAAGGCCCTGGACTAAAATCTTGCATGTCTCATCATTTATGTACATAATTGACAATAGGAGGACTTACAGGTATAATTCACCTGCTTCTCCATTTCTAGAGTATTATCCAATATAATCCCTAGATTTCTTACAGACAAGGAAGAATTTATATAAACTGTATCCTGCTCAAAGGCAAATATTTTCAGTTTTCCTCACATGTTGCTTTGATGAGAAATCAATAAATTCGGTCTTATCACGATTCAATTTCAGTATGTTGCTGTTCATCCAAATAACTTACGTGTTCAATACAGGTTTCAATAGACCGATCCAGGCGAAATGTGTTGCATCGGTTACAAACTGTGGTCTCGGTTAGAAACAGCCACAGAGCCCACTGTTAATAGGAGACGGCAACTTTTCACTAATGATAAATACTGGAAATCTTTCACCAAATTATTTCATATTACATGGAGAATGAGACTAGTATTTCAGCTGATTGATTGTGTCTTTCCAAAGGATTTAACACAATACCTATCAGGATATAAGCCAATGATTGGGCGGACATATCTTTCCAGATGAACGACGCAGCAAAGCCTTAGTTATTTATGTTGGCTCGTAGGGGCGTTTTAGCATGGGTTTCAATGGATTAAATAAATTATTTTTAAATTAAACTTTTAGCTGAATGTAAATTGATTTTAATGAAGATTATTTAAATATTTAATGTAGAGTTTTGGAAATATTATTTTTACTTGTACCTGAGAACCAATCATATATGTATCACCTGTATATAATTAAATTTGTGGTTTTTATTACATTAGAGTATTAACACTCTTGACATTTACATGTAGTAAACATTGCACGAATGGCTGATTCAGAAAATAAAACGATTCACTTTCAATACAAGATATCACGCGTAAATACCAATGTTACAGTAATAGGAATCACCCAATGAATTATAATCTATGTGATCATTGATTGTATCCATTCACATCGTCAGGTCAGATGGCAAAGGTTCTACAAAAAATAAGTTTGAACTAGACAGGTTGGATCATGACAACCATGGAAATGGCGTTGAACGTTACTTAGTTTAGTGACATATAACTATTGGATGAAGTCTATGTCATTCCTATTAAATGCAAAATTATGATCTGGAGATCACATACCCTTAATGGACTATAAATAAAATCTAAATAAAGCTGATAAATACCCTATATACAGCTTTTCAGTGAGACATATATCGGCCACTACACGCGTAAATCGCCTTGCAACACGGTGATTCTTAGACTTCTAGCCCGAGACCGTAGTTTGAAATTCAGCCGCATGGTGGCGCCAGGAGTAATTGAATCGGTCTATTGAAGATGATATATCATCCCATTTATCACATGGCTTCAAAGTCATGTACACTTGTGTATCATCGGCATAACAATTATATTTAATGTTATACCGTTTAATAATTTCACCAACTGGTTTGGTATACATACAGTGAAACCCTTGGGTGCTCATCTTGACACCCTAGTTCTCCACCTGATATCAATATGTGTGTCAAATCGAAACCCTTGGTTCTCCAAATGAAGCCCATGGCTCTCACCTCAGGCGCAGCTGCTGTAGCCTCATTTGTGTGTCATCCTGACACCCCAACGGCTGTCAGTGTATACAGTAATTGTTTGGTCCTAAAACGGATCTCTGCATGTGGTACATCAAAAAGAAGACCTGCATCTGGTGATGTTTTATCAGCCACTGAAACACTATGGTTCTATAGGTGAAGTACGACTTACGAAAATTAAGGAATAGAACGTGAAACGGTACTGTATAACGGGAATAAAACGTAAAACGATACTGTAAAACGGGAATAAAACGTAAAACGATACTGTAAAACGGGAATAAAACGTAAAACGATACTGTAAAACGGGAATAAAACGTGAAACGGTACTGTCGGGTTTATATTATTATGCATTTTTTTATTACACACACACACACACACACACACCCCTCTCTCTCTCTCTGTGTGTGTGTGTTATATATATATATATATATATATATATATATATATAAAGAGAGAGATAGAGAGAGTGTGTGTGTGTGTAATGATCTAATTCTTGTTTTTATATTGCTCATTATAGAACTTTGTAAATTCTTCACCCGATATCTCAGTCATCCTAGATTTCCAACTACTCTGATACATCGCCTCTAGTTTTATTGTGGCCTTTCGCATTCTCGTATTTTAAAGGGTTTAAGCATCTTGACAT